>CM071929.1:44824049-45040831 GCA_016081115.2 Rehmannia glutinosa
CCTTACCATTGAAGAAAAATACTTTTGAGTTAGATCCAGGGTGTAATGATGAAAAGATAAAGAGATCATCACAAAGTTAAAGCGGGAGATGTTTTTTGAGTTTTAGTTTAGAGTAGGTCTCTTGTAAGACGGTCGCATGGTGCGACAAATTGCACTTTTAGGGTAAAAAGTGATATATTTAGTGTAAAATACTAAAATTAAGTGTAATCATACAAAGTATTGTTCGGAAAAGAGTGTCAAAATAAATGACACCAAGACAGTAGGAAATAGTAAAATCTTTTCCCACCTATTTGGATTAAAAATGGGAATCAAACCAAGAATACCAAATAATATTGTTAGACGATAAAAATAGGACACAAGAATTTTTACGTGGAAAACCCAAATTGGGAAAAACCACGAGACCGTAGTCCGGATAAATCCTCCACTAAATGTATAGTAGCTTACAAAATTTCTCCCTAAAATAGGGGATACACAAAATATCTCAAGTTACTCAACTTGGAATACCCGAGAAAATATGAATGCTATTTTGGATGAGAATGAAAAATTACTACTAATTTTTCTATCTTTTCTTCACTCAAAACACACACTTACTCTCTCTCTCTATTTTTTTCTCTCTTTGCAATTGCTAAAATGCTAATTGTTTGGTGTGTTTTTTTCTTTTGCACGATCATGCCTATTTATAGGCAAAGGATGAGGATCTTTGCCAAATACAAGCATCCTTGTTTCAAACAATTCGGTCGAAATTTTGACAAGAATTGAATGATAATTTCGTCATAATTTCACACCACATTTGTCAAAAAAGTTTGTTGCTTTCTTTAGTCAAAAATTGTAGGTGAGTCACATGTGTTGAAAATTGAAAGCAACCCCAACAATTCTCCCCTTCAACTCGTGTAGGACTCAATCAAGCCGGCTTTGTATCTACAAGCTTCAAACTTATCTTGGTAAAGACTTTGTCAAGATATCCGCACCATTTTCATCTGTGTGCACTTTCTCAAGTTGCATCAACTTTTCATCAAGCACGTCTCAAATCAATGGTATCTCACATCAATGTGTTTTGACCTTGAGTGGAATGATGAGTTCTTACTCAAGTGGATTGCACTGATCGTCACAATAGGCGTGTACTTTTCCTACTTCAAGTCTAGTTCTGCAGAAACTTCTTCAACCACAACATCTCTTGCAAGCTTAGTCACAACAATGTATTCAACTTGATTTGTGGATAATGCCACACATTTTGAAGTTTTGATTGCGAGAGATAGCTCCCCCGCAAATCTCATGGTATCCAGGATGTGGACTTTTTCGGAATCAACATCACCGGCCATATCGCATCTGTGAATCTATCTAGTAAAGTTTGGTCATCACCAAATCTTAGGCGTATTTAGAAAGTACCTCTCAAGTACCGAAATATCCATTTCACAATGGACGAGTGATCTTTCCCTGGATTAGAGAAAACGGCTAACAACACCAAGCCGCACGAGCAATATCCGGTCTAGTACATACCATAGCATACATCAAGTTGCCAAGCTGAAGCATATGGTACCTTTTTCATTTCGCTTTATCTTCCTCACTTGTTGGACAACTGCGTTGCATTTGAGCTTGAAGTGACCCGCAAGTGGAGATCTTGGCTTGGTTTTGACTTGCTCATGTTGAATCTCTCAAGAACTTTCTCAACGTCTTTTCTTGAGATAGCGAGCTTTCCGCTTGCCTGTCTCTTGAGATTTTCATCCCAAGAATTTGTTTAGCGGTCATAAGTCTTTCATCGCAAAAGACTTGCTAAGTTCTTTCTTGACTTCTCAATCTTGTCTGGCATCACGACCTACAATCAAAGCATATCATCCACATACAATAATAGTATGATAAAATCATTATCTTTGAATTTCTTAAAGAATACACGAGTGATTGGAGTTGGTCTGTTGTAGTCATGATTGGTCATGAAGAGTCAAACTTCTTGTACCATTGTCTTGGAGCTTGTTTTAAGCGTACAAGCTCTTCTTCAACGCATACCAAGTTCTCTTACCTTTGACTTTGAACCCTTCCTAGGTTGCTCCATATAGATTTCTTCATTCAAATCTCCATGAAGAAATGCGGTCTTCACATCAAGTTGTTCGATTTCCGGATCAAATGGCGGCTATACCGAGAACAACTCGATTGGGACATCTTCACCACAGTGAGAAAATTTCTTCAAAATCAACACCCTTCTTCCGACCGAAAAACCCTTCACAATCTTGCTTTATACCTTGGTTGCGAGCTTTGCTCTTGATCTTCAACCTTTGTACACACATTTATTTTTTAGCACGTTTACCTTTGGTAGCTTCACCAGGTCATAGGTGTGATTTTCCTGTAAAGAGTTCATTTCTTCTTTCATGGCCTCCATCCACATATCCCTTCGATCATGTGATATGGCCTGCGAAATTTTGTGGTTCTCCCCGTCGGTGAGCATTACATCCTCATGTGGGCTATATCTCGTAGAAGGTTGTCTTTGCCTGGTGGACCTTCTAGCCGCATCTTTCGGTGGTGGAACCGGAGGGACATCACCGATTATATCATGATGTTGCTCTTGCACACCTCCCCGTGATTCGATTTCTAGGAGAAGAAACTTGATCTACATCATCATGAACATATTGGTTTGATTGATTTCTTAATTTGTTTGGCATCTTCAATTGTATCGATCCTCAAGGAATACAACATCCCCGCTTCGATAACCTTTTTCTTGATTGGGTCCCATAACTCGTAGCCAAATTCTTCATGGCCATAGTGATAAGATGCATGACTTGGTCTTGTCATCAAGCTTGGATCGTTCATCTTTTGGAATATGCACGAACGCCCGGGGTAGAACACTCTCAAGTGTTTGTAGGAAACATCTTTTCGATCCAAAATCTATACGGAATGTCGCCACCCCAGGAGCGATGGAGAAAGGTTGATTAGATCAAGCTGATCCTCATTGTTTCACCCCAAAAGGATTTAGGCGATTGGAATGTGACAAAGATACATTTGACTCGTTCACAAATTGTCTGTTCATTCTTTCGCTACGCCATTATGTTGAGGAGTTTTGGAACACTCTTCTCAAGCTTGATTCCATGATCCATGCAATGTTGTTCAAATGGACCCTGGTATTCACCACCATTGTTAGCACGAACACGCTTCAACTTCTTTTCTTGTTTCTCTTTCAAGTCATCGTTGGGTAATTGGCTTCATACGGCTTGAGTTTTCGTGATCGTAAGCAATGACCTTTCCTTCTTGCATAGTCGCTCCAGTCTTCCTTTGATGCGTCCATGTAGACGACAAAGTTTTTGTTCCCTTTGGAAGGGCTAAGATCGAGCTGTAGTAAGTCGTTTCTTGACTCTTGAAACTAGCCTCACACTTGTCATTCCACTCAAACTTGACTTGCTTCCGGGTTAGTCGGTGAGTGAGTGGTCCGGCTATCTTGGAGAAATCTTGGATAAATCTTCGATAATATCCGGCTAGTCTAAGAAACTTCTAATCTCAGATTCTGAGACTCGGGTTGTTTCCATTCAACCACTTGCATGCTGTACTTTTGAAGGATCTACCCGATCCCGGTCTTAGGATACTATGTGTCCCAAGAATGCGACTTCACTAAGCCAAAATTCGCACTTTGAATTTGGCATACAGGCTGTGCTCTCGTAGTGTCTCTAAAACAATTTTAGGATGACGCTCATGCTCCTCTTTAGACTTGGAGTATCACGAGTATGTCATCAATGAATATCACTACGAATTGATCCAAATAAGGTTGAAAGACTCGATGCATTAGATCCATAAACGCTATTTGTGAAGTGCGTTTGTCGGACCGAAAGGCATCACTACAAACTCGTAGTGTCCATATCCGGTGCGAAATCTTTGTTTTGGAAACGCCCTCTTCACGGATCTTTAAGCGATAATATCCTTGTTGTAAATCAAACTTGAGTACATCGTCGCTCCTTGAAGTTGATCAAGCGGTTCGTCTATCCCGGGAGGGGATATTTGTTCTTGATGGTCACATTTGTTAAGTCCGCGATAGTCTATACAGTCTTAATGTGCCATCTTTCTTTTTGACAAAACGACTGCAGGTGCTCCCCACGAGAGGCGTGCTCGTCGGATAAATCCCACATCCATCGACTTTTGTAATTGAGTCTTCAACTCTTGCAACTCAGCGGGGAGCCATTCTATACGGCGTTAAGCGTCGGGCGGATTCTTGGTAATACCTCGATGGTGAACTCAACTTCCCTATCCGGAGGGACGGTGGTGAGTTCTTGTGGAAATACATCCGTATATTCCGATACTATAGGTACTTGATTAATTTTTGTCTCAACCTTAGGTTTGTTAATTACAAACGCCAAGTACCCTTGTGTGCCCCTCTAGTGATCGCTTTCCCCGCTTTCATTCTTTGAAATGATTGGGGCAATCTTAACCCGTGCCCTTCCCGAAATTTCCACCGGGCTTTAAGGGTTCACATAGTTTAATGGACTTGCGATGGCGGTCCATTTTGTGCATGGTGTGATAACAACGATTCATTCCCAATATAATGTCGTATTCGGATATAGGTAGCAAGATCAAATCGGCAGGAAAGTTTATCTCATCAATCTTAACTTCGCATGCATTATAGATAATATCATTATACGGCTTGCGCCCGTAGGAGTGGACACTTCTAAACCTATAGGCATATGTTCCATGCATGCATGCGAACTTGTGTACAAAATGTGGTGCGACAAATGAATGCGTTGATCCAGGGTCAAATAGTACTTTAGCGTAGTGGCTAGATATTAGAAGCGTACCTTCCACCACGTCATTGCCTCAGGAGCTCATGTCCGGCTAGTGCAAATTTTCGGCGGGCATCTTGCCCGATTTTCTGGCCATTACCGGCTTTGGCGGTGACTTGTTTCGTGCGATCCCGTCTTGGCAATCCTTTAGCGGTGGTCTTTGGTTCTACCACATAGCAAGCATTTCCCTGTTTGCCAACAATCATTGATATGTCCCGTTTTTTGGCAATGTGCACATCTTTGGACTTTTTTTCTTGTATCGGTCATTTTCCTTTGTCCGTCTTATGGTGGTCCTTCGAAACTTATCAGTCGCTTAGATGGTTGTCCCCCATTTGTCCTCTTGAGGCTATTTGATGGCCTACTCTGCTGAAATCGTCCAATACGGTTTAGTCGACTCGTGCGGAGAGCTGCTTTACATGGTGAGTAAGTTGTCATTTCAACGATCAGGAAAATTTGCTTTTGAAGTTCCAACTTGGTCCCCGTGTGAACTTATATAATTTGTCCTCTTCTCATTTGATTGTCCCCAGAGCGTATTTGGACAATCGATGGAACTCGACTTCGTATTGGGCCTGAGACATGTTCCCTGTCTCAACTTATGGAATTCATCCCGGCGTGCCTCCTTCACGACTTGGGGTATGTATTGCTCATTGAATTCCCGACCAGAAATTTTCCCATGTCCTATCTATTTGATCCTGTTCCCACTTTCTCTCAACTCCGCTCTCCACCAATCTCGAGGCGGTGATTCTAGTCGAACACGGCGAGCGTAACCTTTTGTTCCCCGAGTATTGGAGAGCATTGAAGATATTCTCTATTTTCTCGATCCATTCTTTCGCTTTCATGTCATCTGGTTCCCTAAGAAAGTCGGGGGTCGATCGTAGAAACCGCTCCAAGGTGCGGTCATTCGTCTCTCGGCAGGTTCATGGTTAGGCGACGAGGCTCGCTTGTTGCCTCATAAAAACCAATATATCGTTGCAAGGCTATTGCGGTTAGGTTATCTCATGTGATTGGCGGAGGAGGTGGTGGTAGTTCGGGGAGGTACCCGTTCCTGGGTGCGTCCACATACCTACGGGGAACACGGCGGGGTCTCCTCGTCCACGGTTTTCGGCCATGTATCTGTAGTTTAGCTACAATTGAGAAAGGAATGATTTCAATAAGTACTTGCATATAACAAGTTATATCACAACAACAATACACAAGACATAGAATAAGTAGAAAAAATATATTCATTGATGTGAAATTTGAATACACCGAATGAGTTCATACAACAAGAATATAAAATCGAAGATAAACTAGAGTCGGGATACAACTTGATTAAGGTACAGCGAAAACAAAATACAACAGGATGGAATTAAGCATCGGCTAAAATCTAGCATATAAGTTATCTACTCGGTGAGGTCGCCGTCATCATCACTAGCGGCCTCGTCCATAATCGGATCGATCGGTGAGGTACCACCTCGCATTAGCCGGCCAGGCAATCGGCTAAATCGCTTTGCTCGATCCCGGAGCATCATCGAGTGGGGGCGGCTTCAAGCGCCTCGGGCTCTTCATCTTCCATTGGATCCTCATCGGGATCCTCTTGGAGATCTTCTTGGGGGATCCTCCATAAAGGATCCTCTTCATTATCGGCCTCGAAGTCGGGCATGGGTTCCGCTCGGGTGGTGGCAACGGTGGCGCATTAGGCTGCTAAGCGGCCTCCAAAGCAAAGATCCCCTGAGTTAAGGCATGTGTGAGGTCCTCTATCACCGCATTTGTTTGATGATAGTATCTTCGAGGCGATCGATGGTGCCTCTCGACATGTATGCCTCCCTTTCCCACTTTCGCGGCCTTCCTCGGGCGCGTTCCATCTTCGTGCGAGTAACTTCCAAGTGTTCTGGATTGGATTTGGATTTGATCTCGCGAGCACGGATGGTATCCTCGCGATCCTTAGCAAGGAGGGTAAGATCGTTCTTCTCCTCTTGGCTCTTTGCGAGGAGGTGTGTCGATTCTTGGTTGCGGCGGCGTTTTCACGCGATTAATTCGAGATAGCTCGAAGGTATTCCTGGTGCCGGTGGTTCGTGTATGCCCGGAAGTAATCACGTTCGACGCGGGCCTCAATAATTCCCACCGAGATAGGTGGCGTCGGCTCCATCCGAACAAGCCAAACTAAGAAGGATCGGTCGAAGTAAGAAAAGATAGGGAAGACCAAGGAAAGAAAAACTAAGGAAAGTCGGTCAAAAGTCGGCTAAGTCAAATCAAGTATGACTATGGATTCTCCAAGTATAAATTTTAGCTTAACCTAAACATCAATAATATGGTTCTATGCCATTTTGAAATCGATTTCACAACTTAATTAGTCAAGTCACGGTACTACCCAACACGGTCAGGGTCTATCTGGGTCATTTCGGTGTAAGTTTCCATCTTACTAGCCGAGCTCACGATACCATAAGCATCACGCCCAAACGTGACGCGACAACGATCAATCACTTAAAAGAAATAAATCAACGATCTAAACCAAAGATACAAAACTCCAAGTAAAATAGAGTCTAATGCGTAGGAATTAAAATAAACACGAGTACAAATTACATCTTAAAGTGCGGCGGTATCCGAATACAACAAAAGATTATCGAATTAACTTACGGTCAAGAAATAAAATGAAGAGTCCAACAACAAATAAAAGTAAAAGGAAATGTCGCTCCTCATTCTTGATAGGGATTCAATCTGCAGTGGTTCGATGTCTTGGCGAACTCTTCATCTAAAGGTTAGAAAACGAGGAGGGAATGAGACAAAAATCTCGGTGGATGGGGTGATCGTGTGCAAGTGTGGCGATATAAATAGTTAATGCGAGAAAAGCGGTTGTATGAAAACGCGTGAGGTATGATGCATGTGTTCACACATAGTCCACAGCGTCGTGATAAATATATTAAGTAATATACTTATACGATTTAAGAAAACGATTCGTGGTCACGCATGCATTATGGTTCGAAGCAAGACATGGGGATTGCGTCGAGGTGTAGCGCCAATCCTATACAAGACAATTAGTGGTTGCGTCTTGAAGTGTAGCGCCAACCCATGCATTACAAGTAGCGGTTGCGTCTTGAAGTGTAGCGCCAACCAAGCGTTCGTTCAACTCCGGAATCGTGTGGATCGGGCAACGATTCCTTCCGTTCTTCCTTGTAACTCCCGTTCATGATGGTCAAGACTGTCACCTTATTGCTCCATAGGCAAAGACAAAATCCACGTTGGAGCTAGCAAGGCTCGGATTCGTCATAATCATGATTATACCTCAAGTACTACGACCCGCTTCCCTTGGACAAACTCCGTCCTCGGTTGCGGGATTAGGGCGATGGGGTAGGAGAGTGGAATAGCGGCCGAGCTGCCGGTTCCATCCTCGGCGTATCCATTCCGACTGTGAGCTCGACACACCAAGTTGACTCGGGCAGAAATTAAGTACACGTTAGGGTAGTCAACCGGACGATCGAGTATTATTGATTCGGTTAGCAGTTCATGAAAAGTTCTCAAATTTTGCACAAAATAGTTTTGGCGTTGGTGGAGTTATTGGGATGAAGATAATTATCGGGAGGATAAGTAGTCTTCGATATCTTAAGGATTAGGAGGAACATAGGTCCCCGTTATAGATTCGAGATCGCGAGGCAGGAAAGTCGCCCGCGATCGGTTATTGTCGGTCAAGACGATCCGATAAGTCAAGGATTTTTAAGAAAATTAAATATTTTAATTAAATATTAAAGTAAGAGGGTCCAGGGCTGTTTCTTTAAAAGAAAATAATTTGAGTTAAGTCCTTATAAAAATAAAATTTACAATTAGCCCCGCTTTGTAAAAACCAATATTTTTGGGGTTAAAAGTTAAATAAATAAATGTCCCGACCTTGAAAAATTATGAGGTCAGTTCCTAAATTCTCTAAATTGTTCAGAGATTCAGGTTTTTAAAGTTTTGAGGTCGAGTTTTTATAAAATTCTCACATTGGCCCCAAATTTGTTAAAATTGTCATTTCGGGCCCTAAGTTTAAAATAATCGGAACTCACAAACCGGAAGGGCTTTTAATGTGATTCCAGCTGTAAAATGTCACTAAGGTTAGTGGGATATTTGAACAAAAACAGTTTTAAAACGTCATAAGTATAGGTCCCTTAACTTTTGAAAATCTCATTTTTGTCCCATTTTAAAATAATTGCCTTTAAGGCTTTTAGGGGGTCCAATTGTTATGAAATTTGAACCTTGGGTCCAAAATATAATTATGTTATAGGTAAATTAGTATTTCCAGGTGCATGGGCTGCATATGTCCTGGAAATTTCATTTGAGTCCTCAAGTTAAATCTTTTACAATTTGGTCCCTCAAGTTTTATAAAATTACTTTCCAAGCTCTAAACACTTGGATTTTTGAATACACTTAAAATATGTTATTTCCAGTCCCTTAAGAGTTAAAATTTCAAGTTTTAAATTAGGGTCTGGTACAGTTTCGAAATTTGCAAATTAGCCCTTAAACTTCTCAAATTTTGCAATCTAGTCCTTGGGCTTTTAAGGGTTGATTTTATTTATCTAAAAACTCTTAAAACTTTATTAAAATGTCAAAACATAATTTTTGAACCTGAGTACAGTCCCAAAAATCGAAAATTACAGAGGGTCCCTTAAGTTTTATTTTCTTGCAATTAAGTCCACCAACTTTCCATTTTTGCATTTTAAGTCCAAAAGTTGAAATTTAATCAATTATGCTCGACTTGTCCAGGTTATAAATCATTCAAAACATAGATTTCAAGAGTCATACACATACATATCCTTCTCATACAAAATTTCATCAAGTATAACAATAAAATGTGCATGTATGCCCTATTTTTCGATAATTCACATTTTTGAGCAACACTTGAGAATTTTTCCAACTTGATACAAGAAAATAGCATGCAATACATAATATATATCTCAAGTGCTCAATAACAAAATACTACATGCATATTTTCAATTTAAAACACCTAGAAGTTGAAAGAATTTTTCCACCCACCTCGTAGTAGTTTCTCGGGTTGATCTAAAATGTGGTCTTCTTCCTTGAATCAACTTCTTGACTAAAACTCTTGAAGATCAGCCCCTAAATGGTATCCAAACCATATTTTGGTGTTAAAATTAAAGTCTCAAGTCTAAAGAAAATATACTAGTACCAAATGGTTACTACTCACCTTAATATCTTCAAGTAGTCTCAAAAATGGAAATTTTCCTTCAAGCCTCTAACCTCCACTTGAGATGATGTAGGTCAGCCCTTAAACTCCAAAAATTTATATTCTTGAGTCAAAAATTAATTCTTCATGTTGTCAAGAGAAAAATACTAAAACCATAATTTTCTCACCTTAATAATATGTAATCTTGAATTTCCTCTTCAAGCTTGTAGTCAAATCTAGGTCTCTAATTCTTCAAGAATTTTCTCTAGGAGTACCTCAACAAGAAGGATTCAACATTATTAGATGGTGAAGGTATAAGGTTGAGGATTGGAGAAGAAAAATAGAGTTGGGAGAAATGAAGATATTCTTACCTTATGCTTGAAGAATTTGATCCTTTAGAGAGGAAAATGGAAGCAAGTCTTGTGTTTTTATGATAATTATGAAATGAATAATATTGGTAGATAAAGAAAAAAATAACAAAAATGATTGATTCCCCTAAGACAAGGAGCCAAAAGTTGGAGGGAATAATAATCATGGTGTTGGTATTTTTATTTATTAGAATTTGGTGGAAAGAAAAGTTTGTCCATCCTTTAAGCATGTGACCAAAAGTTGAAAAAAATTAATATATATATGTAAATATATATATATATATACATATATAATTGTAGGTCTTGAAAAGAATATGAAACAACCTCCCATTTATGGTAATTTTGAAATTTTTAAAAATATATAAAAAAATTTTTTTTTTTTTAAAAAAAAATTGATTGGGAAATTGGTTGGGATGAATTATAGAATAAGATGAAATATTAGGATAAGAATTGGAATGTACTCTAAATTGTTGGAGGCCTAATATTCCTAAAGTAGTAGTCATTCGATCAAGTATTAATACTAGAGGAAGAATATAAAATTGCTAAGCTCTAAAAATGTGAAATGCGTAATTGACGTTGGAAGAAATAAATAAAAATAGAGTCGAGTTTCATTAATAATAGGTTTGTGATACATAGCCGAATAAATAATCACTACATAACACCGATCTCACGTTAAAATTGGGGTCTCACATTCACCCTCTTAAAAGAATTTGGTCCCCAAATTCTCTTTAGAACAATTCTCGGATATTGATTCCTCATGTCTTCTTCCATCTCCCACGTTGCGTCTTCGTCTCGGTTGTGATTCCGCCATACAACTTTAACCATTGGAATCTCTCATTACGCAACCGACGTACTATTTGGTCAATGATTACGATTGGTTTCGGTGTAAGATAAATTTTCCATTAGAGGAGGAGCATCATGAGTGATGATGTGCTCGGGATCCTGGTTGATACCTTTTCAATCTCGATACATGGAATACATCGTGCATTCCGCGTCTTGTGCCGGTAACTTTCAAGTCGGTAGGCTAACTTCCCGATCTCGGCAAAATCTTGTAAGGTCAACATATCTCGGACTCAACTTGCCTCCTTTCTTTGGATTGATCAATCCTTTTAGTGGAGACGATCGAGGAATACTTCATCTCCGCTTCAAATTCCAAGTCCTTTTCTCTTCTTGTCTGCGTAACTCTTTTGGTGGCTCGAGCCATGCGGATCCGTTCCTTAATCAACTTGACCTTCTCCATGGCCTCCGAACTAAGTCGACCTTTGGAATCGAGGCGACTTTCGTTTCTCTTTTGGAGTCCATTGGTCATCAATCTCGAGTGTAGTGGAGATCTACACTTTCGCCCGTACAAGGCCGTAGGGTGCCATCCCAAGTGTGGCACGATAGCTGTTATTATAGGCGAACTCGGCCAATGGTAAGTACGAATCCCAACTTCCTTGGAAGTCAACGTGCATGCTCGCGACATGTCTTCCAGGGTTTGAATTGTTCGCTCGATCGCCATCGGTTTGTGGATGTCTTCTTTGTCGGTCGAAACTTAGCGAGGTACCCAATTCCTCATGTAAGCATTTTCGAAACGGAGACAAATCTCGGGTCTGTCGACACTATGTCGATTGGCACTCCATGCAATCGAATGATCTCTCGGATATAAATTTGCGCAAGTTTACGCAAGTGTCGGTTTTTCTTCATGGGTAGGAAGTGTGCGGTTTCGTGAGTCGGTCTCACGACTACCCATATAGCATCATCGCCTCGTCTAGTCCTCGGTAGATCCGTCACGAAGTCCATCATTATGTGTTCCCATTTCCTCGGGAATTCTCAACGGTTGTAATAAACCGGATGGTCGTTGGTATTGGCTTTTACTCGTTGACAAGTCAAGCATCTCGCAACGAACTCGCTACCTGGTTCTTCATGTTTGCCCACCCGATAATCTTTGTTTCAAGTCCTTATACATCTTGTTTCCTCCGGGATGTATAGTGTATTTCGAACGGTGTCTTACGAGAGGATTCTGTTCTAAGTTGCTCATCACTCGGTACACAAATTCTATTCAGAAATCGATGATCCCATCTTCTGTCGAGAATTACGATCTCTCTCCTTTGAGTATCTTCTCTTTTAGTTTTTGAAGTTGCACGTCAATCCCCTGTGTTACTTTGATCTCGTTCGATAGATCGGGTTTAATGAAATATTAGCACATGAAATTCGATCTTGGTTCTCGTCGGATTCCAAGTGCTCAATTATTCTAATGATCTCCACTCTCGAATCATTAGTCTAGCTAAACTCGCTTTTCCTGGCAAGGCGTCGGCTACTACTACGTTAGCTTTCAGGGATGGTATTGAATATCAAAGTGATAATCTTCTATTAACTCCATCCATCTCCGTTGCCTCAAATTGAGTTCTTACGAGAGAATAGATACTTTAGGCTCTTATGATGCGTGTAAACCGTGAATGTTGCTCCATAGAGGTAGTGCCTCCATTTCTTTAACGCGAACACTATTGCCGCCAATTCCAAGTCATGTGTTGGGTAATGGCTTCATACGGCTTGAGTT
Source organism: Rehmannia glutinosa (assembly GCA_016081115.2). NCBI lineage: Eukaryota > Viridiplantae > Streptophyta > Magnoliopsida > Lamiales > Orobanchaceae > Rehmannia > Rehmannia glutinosa. Next base: position 44,836,845 of record CM071929.1, read on the forward strand.
TTCGTGATGCGTAAGCAATGACCTTTCCTTCTTGCTTTAGTCGCTCCTAGTCTTCCTTTGATGCGTCGGCTTGTAGACGACAAAGTTTTTTGTTCCCTTTGGAAGGGCTAAAAGCGGAGTTGTAGTAAGTCGTTCTTGACTCTTGAAACTAGCCTCACACTTGTCATTCCACTCAAACTTGACTGCTTCCGGGGTTAGTCGAGTGAGTGGTAAACTATCTTGGAGAAATCTTGGATAAATCTTCGATAATATCCGGCTAGTCCTAAGAAACTTCTAATCTCAGATTCTGAGACTCGGGTTGTTTCCATTCAACCCCTTTATCGCCTTTCGAGGATCTACGGCGATCCCAAAGTGTCGGATACTATGTGTCCCAAGAATGCGACTTCACTAAGCCAAAATTCGCACTTCTTTGAATTTGGCATACGACTTGTGCTCTCGTAGTGTCTCTAAAACAATTTTAGGATGACGCTCATGCTCCTCTTTAGACTTGGAGTATACGAGTATGTCATCAATGAATATCACTACGAATTGATCCAAATAAGGTTGAAAGACTCGTCATTAGATCCATAACGGCTGCTGGTGCATTTGTCAGGACGAAAGGCATCACTACAAACTCGTAGTGTCCATATCCGATCCGAAATCTTTGTTTTGGAAACGCCCTCTTCACGGATCTTTAGCGATAATATCCTTGTTGTAAATCAAACTTGAGTACATCGTCGTTCTTGAAGTTGATCAAACGATTCGTCTATCCTCGGGAGGGGATATTTGTTCTTGATGGTCACTTATTTGTTAAGTCGCGATAGTCTATACACAGTGTTAATGTGCCATCTTTCTTTTTGACAAACAAGACGGTGCTCCCCACGGAGACGTGCTCGGTCGGATAAATCCCACATCCATCGCTTTTGTAATTGAGTCTTCAACTCTTGCAACTCAACAGGAGCCATTCTATACGGCGTTCGCGCGATCGGGCGGTTCTGGTAATACCTCGATGGTGAACTCAACTTCCATATCCGGAGGGACAAAGTGGTGAGTTCTTGTGGAAATACATCTGTATATTCCGATACTATAGGTACTTGATTAATTTTTGTCTCAACCTTAGGTTTGTTAATTACAAACGCCAAGTACCCTTGTGCCCCTCTAGTGATCGCTTTCCCCGCTTTCATTCTTTGAAATGATTGGGGCAATCTTAACCCGTGCCCTTCCCGAAATTTCCACTTCGGGCTTAGGGTTCACATAGTTTAATGGACTTGCGATGGCGATCCATTTGTGCATGGTGTGCAGACAACCGATTCATTCCCAATATAATGTCGTATTCGGATATAGGTAGCAAGATCAAATCGGCAGGAAAGTTTATCTCATCAATCTTAACTTCGCATGCATTATAGATAATATCATTATCGGCTTGCGCCCATAGGAGTGGACACTTCTAAACCTATAGGCATATGTTCCATGCATGCATGCGGCTTGTGTACAAAATGTGGTGCGACAAATGAATGCGTTGATCCAGGGTCAAATAGTACTTTAGCGTAGTGGCTAGATATTAGAAGCGTACCTTCCACCACGTCACATTGCCTCCGGAGCCTCATGTCCGGCTAGTGCAAATTTTCGGCGGGCATCCTTGCCCGATTTTTCTGGCCATTACCCGCTTTGGCGGGTGCACTTGTTTCGTGCGATCCTCGTACTTTGGGCAATCCTTTAGCCGGTCTTTGGTTCTACCACATAGCAAGCATTTCCCTTTTGCGCCAACAATCATTGAATGAGTATGTCCCGTTTTTGGCAATGTGCACATCTTTGGACTGTTTTTTCTTGATCGGTCATTTTCCTTTGTCCGTCTTATTGGTAGTCCCTTCAAACTTATCGGGCCTGCTTAGATGGTTGTCCCCAATTTGTCCTCTTGAGGCTATTTGATGGCCTCTCTTTGAATCATCCAATACGGTTTAGTCGACTCGTGCGGGAGATTTGCCTTTCTGCATGGTGAGTAAGTTGTCATTTCAACGATCGGAAAGCTGCTTTTGAAGTTCCAACTTGATCCCCGTGTGAACTTATATAATTTGTCCTCTTCTCGTCTTGATTGTCCCCAGAGCGTATTTGGACAATCGATGGAACTCGAGACTCGTATTGGGCCACGGACATGTTCCCCTGTCTCAACTTATGGAATTCATCCGGCGTGCCTCCTTCACGACTTGGGGTATGTATTGCTCATTGAATTGGCCAGAAATTTTCCCATGTCCTATCTATTTGATCCTGTTTCCACTTTTTCTCTCAACCGCTCTCCACCAATCTCGAGCGGTGATTCTAGTCGAACACGGCGAGCGTAACCTTTTGTTCCCCGAGTATTGGAGAGCATTGAAGATATTCTCTATTTTCTCGATCCATTCTTCTCGCTTTCATGTCATCCGGTTCCCCTAAGAAAGTCGGGGTCGAATCGTAGAAACCGCTCCAAGGTGCGGTCATTCGTCTCTCGGCGGAGTTCATGGTTGGGGCCGACGAGGCTCGCTTGTTGCCTCATAAAAACCAATATCCGTTGCAAGGCTATTGCGGTTAGGTTATCTCATGTGATTGGCGGAGGAGGTGGTGGTAGTTCGGGGGAGGTACCCGTTCCTGGGTACGTCCACATACCTACGGGGAACACGGCGGTCTCCTCGTCACGGTTTTCGGCCATGTATCCGTAGTTTAGCTACAATTCGAGAAAGGAATGATTTCAATAAGTACTTTGCATATAACAAGTTATATCACAACAACAATACACAAGACATAGAATAAGTAGAAAAAATATATTCATTGATGTGAAATTTGAATACACCGAATGAGTTCATACAACAAGAATATAAAATCGAAGATAAACTAGAGTCGAGGATACAACTTGATTAAGGTACAAATCGAAAACAAAATACAACAGGATGGAATTAAGCATCGGCTAAAATCTAGCATATAAGTTATCTACTCGGTGAGGTCGCCGTCATCATCACTAGCGGCCTTATCCATAATCGGATCTCGATCGGCCGAGGTACCACCTCGGATTAAAGCCCGGCTAAATTCGGCCCCTGCTCGTCCGGAGCATCATCGAGTGGGCGGCTTCAAGCGCCTCGGGCTCTTCATCTTCCATTGGATCCTCATCGGGATCCTCTTGGGATCTTCTTGAGATCCTCCTCAGGATCCTCTTCATTATCGGCCTCGAAGTCGGGCATGGGTTCCGCCTCGGGTGGTGGCAACGGTGGCGCATTAGCTGCTAAAGCGGCCTCCAAAGCGACATCCCCCGAGTTAAGGCATGTGTGAGGTCCTCTATCACTGCATTTGTTTGATGATAGTATCTTGAGCGATCGATGGTGCCTCTCGACATGTATGCCTCCCTTTCCCACTTTCCGCGGCCTTCCTGGCGCGTTCCATCTTCGTGCGAGTAACTTCCAAGTGTTCTGGATTTTTGGATTTGATCCTCGCGACACGGATGGTATCCTCGCGATCCTTAGCAAGGAGGGTAAGATCGTTCTTCTCCTCTTGGCTCTTTGCCGGGAGGTGTGTCGATTCTTGGTTGCGGCGGCGTTAACGCCAGTCCGAGATAGCTCGAAGGTATTCCTGGTGCCGATGGTTCGTGTATGCCGGAAGTAATCACGTTCGACGCGGGCCTCAATAATTCCCACCGGATAGGTGGCGTCGGCTCCATCCGAACAAGCCAAACTAAGAAGGATCGTCAAGTAAGAAAAGATAGGGAAGACCAAGGAAAGAAAAACTAAGGAAAAGTCAAAAGTCGCCTAAGTCAAATCAAGTATGACTATGGATTCTCCAAGTATAAATTTTAGCTTAACCTAAACATCAATAATATGGTTCTATGCCATTTTTGAAATCGATTTCACAACTTAATTAGTCAAGTCACGGTACTACCCAACACGGTCAGGGTCCTATCTCCGGGTCATCGACTCGGTGTAAGTTTCCATCTTACTAGCCGAGCTCGATACCATAATGTCACGCCCCAAACGTGACGCGACAACGATCAATCACTTAAACAGAAATAAATCAACGATCTAAACCAAAGATACAAAACTCCAAGTAAAATAGAGTCTAATGCGGGAATTAAAATAAACACAGTACAAATTACATCTTAAAGTCGGCGGTATCCGAATACAACCCAAAAGATTATCGAATTAACTTACGGTCCAAACGAGAAATAAAATGAAGAGTCCAACAACAAATAAAAGTAAAAGGAAATGTCGCTCCTCATTGCGATAGGGATTCAATCTGCGATAGAGTTCGATGTCTTTGAACTCTTCATCTAAAGGTTAGAAAACGGGAGGGAATGAGACAAAAATCTCGGTGGATGGGGTGATCGTGTGCAAGTGTGGCGATATAAATAGTTAATGCGAGAAAACGGTTGTATGAAAACGCGTGAGGTATGATGCATGTGTTCACACATAGTCCCAAGCGTCGTGATAAATATATTAAGTAATATACTTATACGATTTAAGAAAACGATTCGTGGTCACGCATGCATTATGGTTCAAGCAAGACATGGGGATTGCGTCGAGGTGTAGCGCCAATCCTATACAAGACAATTAGTGGTTGCGTCATGAAGTGTAGCGCCAACCCATGCATTACAAGTAGCGGTTGCGTCTTGAAGTGTAGCGCCAACCAAAGCGTTCCGTTCAACTCCGGAATCGTGTGGATCGGGCAGCCGATTCCTTCGTTCTTCCTTGTAACTCCCGTTCATGATGGTCCAAGACCTGTCACCTTATTGCTCCATAGGCAAAGACAAAATCCACGTTGGAGCTAGCAAGGCTCGGATTCGTCATAATCATGATTATACCTCAGTACTACGACCCGCTTCCCTGGACAAACTCCGTCCCTCGATTTGCGGGATTAGGACGATGGGGCCGGAGAGTGGAATAGCAGCCGAGCTGCCGGTTCCATCCTCGACGTATCCATTCCGATTTGTGAGCTCGACACACCAAGTTGACTCAGCAGAAATTAAGTACACGTTCGGGTAGTCAACCGTGACAATGAGTATTATTGATTGGGGAAGCAGTTCATGAAAAGTTCTCAAATTTTGCACAAAATAGTTTTGGCGTTGGTGGAGTTATTGGGATGAAGATAATTATCGGGAGGATAAGTAGTCTTCGATATCTTAAGGATTAGGAGGAACATAGGTCCGTTATAGATTCGAGATCGCGAGACGGAGGAAGTCGCCCGCGATCGGTTAATCGGTCAAGACGATCCGATAAGTCAAGGGATTTTTAAGAAAATTAAATATTTTAATTAAATATTAAAGTAAGAGGGTCCAGGGCTGTTTCTTTAAAAGAAAATAATTTGAGTTAAGTCCTTATAAAAATAAAATTTACAATTAGCCCCGCTTTGTAAAAACCAATATTTTGGGGTTAAAAGTTAAATAAATAAATGTCCCGACCTTGAAAAATTATGAGGTCAGTTCCTAAATTCTCTAAATTGTTCAGAGATTCAGGTTTTTAAAGTTTTGAGGTCGAGTTTTTATAAAATTCTCACATTGGCCCCAAATTTGTTAAAATTGTCATTTCGGGCCCTAAGTTTAAAATAATCGGAACTCACAAACCGGAAGGGCTTTTAATGTGATTCCAGCTGTAAAATGTCACTAAGGTTAGTGGGATATTTGAACAAAAACAGTTTTAAAACGTCATAAGTATAGGTCCCTTAACTTTTGAAAATCTCATTTTTGTCCCATTTTAAAATAATTGCCTTTAAGGCTTTTAGGGTCCAATTGTTATGAAATTTGAACCTTGGGTCCAAAATATAATTATGTTATAGGTAAATTAGTATTTCCAGGTGCATGGGCTGCATATGTCCTGGAAATTTCATTTGAGTCCTCAAGTTAAATCTTTTACAATTTGGTCCCTCAAGTTTTATAAAATTACTTTCCAAGCTCTAAACACTTGGATTTTTGGAATACACTTAAAATATGTTATTTCCAGTCCCTTAAGAGTTAAAATTTCAAGTTTTAAATTAGGGTCTGGTACAGTTTCGAAATTTGCAAATTAGCCCTTAAACTTCTCAAATTTTACAATCTAGTCCTTGGGCTTTTAAGGGTTGACTTTATTTATCTAAAAACTCTTAAAACTTTATTAAAATGTCAAAGCATAATTTTTGAACTTGAGTTCAGTCCCAAAAATCGAAAATTACAGAGGGGTCCCTTAAGTTTTATTTTCTTGCAATTAAGTCCACCAACTTTCCATTTTTGCATTTTAAGTCCAAAAGTTGAAATTTAATCAATTATGCTCGATTTGTCCAGGTTATAAATCATTCAAAACATAGATTTCAAGAGTCATACACATACATATCCTTCTCATACAAAATTTCATCAAGTATAACAATAAAATGTGCATGTATGCCCTATTTTTCGATAAATCACATTTTTGAGCAACACTTGAGAATTTTTCCAACTTGATACAAGAAAATAGCATGCAATACATAATATATATCTCAAGTGCTCAATAACAAAATACTACATGCATATTTTCAATTTAAAACACCTAGAAGTTGAAAGAATTTTTCCACCCACCTCGTAGTAGTTTCTCGGGTTGATCTAAAATGTGGTCTTCTTCCTTGAATCAACTTCTTGACTAAAACTCTTGAAGATCAGCCCCTAAATGGTATCCAAACCATATTTTGGTGTTAAAATTAAAGTCTCAAGTCTAAAGAAAATATACTAGTACCAAATGGTTACTACTCACCTTAATATCTTCAAGTAGTCTCAAAAATGGAAATTTTCCTTCAAGCCTCTAACCTCCACTTGAGATGATGTAGGTCAGCCCTTAAACTCCAAAAATTTATATTCTTGAGTCAAAAATTAATTCTTCATGTTGTCAAGAGAAAAATACTAAAACCATAATTTTCTCACCTTAATAATATGTAATCTTGAATTTCCTCTTCAAGCTTGTAGTCAAATCTAGGTCTCTAATTCTTCAAGAATTTTCTCTAGGAGTACCTCAACAAGAAGGATTCAACATTATTAGATGGTGAAGGTATAAGGTTGAGGATTGGAGAAGAAAAATAGAGTTGGGAGAAATGAAGATATTCTTACCTTATGCTTGAAGAATTTGATCCTTTAGAGATGAAAATGGAAGCAAGTCTTGTGTTTTTATGATAATTATGAAATGAATAATATTGGTAGATAAAGAAAAAAATAACAAAAATGATTGATTCCCTAAGACAAGGAGCCAAAAGTTGGAGGGAATAATAATCATGGTGTTGGTATTTTTATTTATTAGAATTTGGTGGAAAGAAAAGTTTGTCCATCCTTTAAGCATGTGACCAAAAGTTGAAAAAAAATTAATATATATATGTAAATATATATATATATACATATATAATTGTAGGTCTTGAAAAGAATATGAAACAACCTCCCCATTTATGGTAATTTTCGAAATTTTTTAAAAATATATAAAAAAAAAATTTTTTTTAAAAAAATTGATTGGGAAATTGGTTGGGATGAATTATAGAATAAGATGAAATATTAGGATAAGAATTGGAATGTACTCCTAAATTGTTGGAGGTCTAATATTCCTAAAGTAGTAGTCATTCGATCAAGTATTAATACTAGAGGAAGAATATAAAATTGCTAAGCTCCAAAAATGCGAAATGCGTAATTGACGTTGGAAGAAATAAATAAAAATAGAGTCGAGTTTCATTAATAATAGGTTTGTGATACATAGCCGAATAAATAATCACTACATAACACCGAATCTCACGTTAAAATTCGGGTCTCACGATTCACCATTCGGAAATTTTATTCTTGACCGACACCACAAGCGTGTCCCATTTGTCAAGTAACGAAATGAGCAAAAACAATAAAACAATCACTTCATCATCAAGGGATATTTTCATTGTGGTAGATTGATTTATCGGACACGATACGCATTTAGGTGCTCCGTCATGTTCGCACCTTGTATCCGAGTCGAACAATTTTTCTAATAATAGAAGCTTTGTTCAAGGCATTTTTCCTCTCAAACATGGTTTCAATATTTTTCCATAGAACATCAACCTTTTCCTCATTAGCAAAATGATGGAAAATGCTATGCTCAAGGAAACGCCGGATATATCCTACGATTTTTCCGTAGGATTTTCCACTCGTCATCACTTGTATCTTTTGGTTTGGCAATCACCTTTCAAGGGCAAATAAAGATCCTTGCGAGTAGAGAAGATCCAACATACTCTCGGCTTCCAAATATTGTAGTTGGATCCGTTGAGTTTGAACATCCCACCAACAGGATGTCGATTCCTCCATTTTTTAATCCGCAACAACGTGGCTCGATACCACTTGTTGGGAAAGAGTGTCAAAATAAATGACACCGCACAACGAAAATAGTAAAATCTTTTCCCACCTATTTGGATTAAAAATGGGAACCAAACCAAGAATACCAAATAATAGTGTTAGACGATAAAAATAGGACACAAGAATTTTTACGTGGAAAACCCAAATTGGGAAAAAACACGAGACCGTAGTCCGGATAAATCCTCCACTAAATGTATAGTAGGCTTACAAAATTTCTCCCTAAAATAGGGGATACACAAAATATCTCAAGTTACTCAACTTGGAATACCCGAGAAAATAGGAATGCTATTTTGGGTGAGAATGAAAAATTACTACTAATTTTTCTCTCTTTTTCTTCACTCAAAACACACACTTATAGATACACTATCTACTCTCTATTTTTCTCTTCTTCTCTTACAATTGCTAAAATGCTAATTGCTTGGTGTGTTTTCTTCTTTGCTCGATCATGCCTATTTATAGGCAAAGGATGAAGGATCTTTGCCAAATACAAGCATCCTTGTTTCAAACAAGTGCTTCGAAATTTTGACAAGAATTGAATGATAATTTTGTCATAATTTCACACCACATTTGTCAAAAAAAAAAGTTTGATGCTTTCTTTAGTCAAAAATTGTAGGTGAGTCACATGTGTTGAAGATTGAAAGCAACCCCAACAAATATTACTTTTTACATTAAAAATATCACCCATCACTGTGTGGTAAATGCCTTACACAAGTTTTTATGATTTTCTTTCAACATATATTTTATATTGCCCCATTATTTTTTTTTCAAGTTATCCTAACAAAATTATGTTATTATCTATCTATATAAACCTTTATATAATAAAGTTAAAAAATATAAATATTCACATCTTTTAATCATTAAAAATATTTATGATCACCTATATTTTACATTTAATAATACTCGATCACTCCTATTCACAATAAGTGTCATTTTGACACATGAAAAAATATTCAAAAAGAATGTATTTTCACATTTTCAAGGCTAGTGAGAATTGTTCCCCCAAATTACCTTTAATTTGTTTGTTCTCAATAGCATTTATGATTAATTAAGGGTATATTTGGTATTTTAACACAACTCTTAATATGTGTGTTTTTTCTAAAAAGACACTTATTTTGAATATATAGGGAGGGAGTAGATAAGAGTAGAGAGATGTCAATAAGGGCAGGACCAAGGGCCGACCCTAGCCCGACCCTAAAAATCTAAGGGTTGGGCCTATAACATGAGGGCTTTTTTTGGACCCTAATGGCCCTAGGGCGTCTAGTGGCTAGCCTCAGGGCTTTTTCTGATAATTTTTTTTTTTATATATTTATATTCAAATTTTATGCTTGTAATACTATTAATCTATTATTTGATCTCATTTATTAATTACCATTTATCTTAACAAATTATCAAATTTGATCTTTGATCTCATTTATAATTTAGTCTTACTAAATAACTTAGTAAATACAAACTAAAGTTGGTATATAATTGCTAATGATTATTTAGTACATTAATAATTATAAAGAATTAAAATATATTTGGTATAGACTATGTGATTACTAAAATAAAAATGATAAATTTTGAATATTTTAATCCAAATGGAATCTAAGAATTACATGGGATTATTTTTATAAAATAAGAAATTCACAAGTTAATTTTTCCATCATGATGCAATGTTTTAATTTAGAGAAAAAAGTCATAGGGTGGCCCAAGCCCGACCCTAGCCTCTACAGGGGCTAGGATCGGGCTTAGATTTTTCAAGCCCTTATAAGTTCGGGGCTTTTTAGCCCTAGCCCTTAAGGGTTATGGCCTCTTAGGGCAAGGGTAGGGCGGGACGGATCGGCGCTTTATTGACATCTCTAGATAAGAGTATAAAATAATGACATGATACTGCAAATTAGATAAAATCCTATGGGAACCAATCTTATCAATCAATCTTGAAAAAATAACTAAATATAATATATATTCTTCTTTAAATATTTCAATATACACTTTCAAAAAAATATTCTAAAACTATTGCTATATTTCTTGGAAACCATATCGATGTAATGAAAATGAAGAACCTCTAACAATGACGGAACGTCCTGAACATTAGACTTGTTTGCCGAGCATAGTCTCATGAAATCGTTTCTCTTTACTTTCAAGTTCAACTAGTACACATGAGAATGACTTATAAACTTCAGTACGATGTTGCTATTGAACATATGTATGTGTTTGTGAGAGTGCAATGTTAAGAACTTTTAGGTATAGAATCACAATCAATCAAAACTGATTTGTTGAATATTATGAATAAATCAAAATATTTGATTTCATGTTAATTGATATGAAAAAATTCTTTCATTTTTTGTATTTCTCACACCTATTGTAATCCTCAAGATAAAAAAGAAATGAAAATATTATAGCCTTTAGGGTATGTTTGGTTAGCATTTAAGTAAACTTTCCCAATTTCTTCCCCAATCACCAACCAAACATTACATTACGCTTCCCGTCGCATTTCTCTACTAATACACACATTTCCCAATACATCACATCAAACTCCACTTCCCCCAATCACCTCCAAAAACTTCCCCCAATCACTAAACAAACATACTTAGTGATTTTGTCCGTTGATGTAAACCAAATAGCTTAATTCCACATTTATTTTTTATCTTTCTTCCCTCTGTAAACTTTCAACAATCTCTGGGCTTGGTGGTAGCCTATTCCCTAATTTATAAAGTATGCTTATTCATTGGTCAAAAGTAAGCACTATAATGATAATTACTTACTACTTTTTCTTTGACAATAAAGAACTTGTATTTCTTATTAATTAATTCGATACAACTAAGAATACAAAATTTTGAAAGTCAAATGAAAATATTCAAATAAACTTCCACATTTCAAATAAAAGATCATAAAAAATATGAACAAATATATACAATAATCATAAAACATCAAATCAAAATCAATTGATTTTTAATTAGATAGTGATTTTTTGCACTTCAACACACGATTTGGTTGATCCACACCAAACTCTCTTTTTGTATGCAAATCTTCCATAAACTAATGAAGACTCGAATAGGGACCCAAAAGCATATATCCATTTATATTTGAATAGGTGAAAAAAAAAAAGAAAACAGACCACTTTTACTCTCACGTAGGGAAAAATCTACTTCCACCAAGAAGAAAAACTAAAAACCCAAAAACAAAGAAGAAATCTAGAGGAGAAAATCAGCAAACCAAAATTACTTACCCCTCCTCGCATGGGAGGAAAAGGAGAAATGTAATTGCATAGATCGAGAAGAGAAGGGGCTAGGAAATAGGACGGCGGCTAGGGTTGTTTTTACGATAATTCTTTATTACTTGACTACAAATTATGCCTACGTTTCATTAATAATTCACATAACTTAGATCATTATTGCTTATGAATTTAAAATTTTGATCACTTGACTTTAGTTATATTCGCGCACATATTTTAAATAAATCTCTCCTCTATATATAAATGCCTAATAGCAAATACTAAATAGTATGTAAAATGCCATGTCAACTCGATTTAAAGATCAAATAAAATAGTATTCACTGTTAAAAAAATAAAATAGTATGCGCCTATTCGGAAACTTCAAATGTCATCAATGATGCCAACGACAAATGCCTTCTTTGAATATTTCAAAGTAAAGAGTTAAAACTTTAGATTCAGCTCATGTTTGTCCAAAATAGGTGGATGTTGAATCTTGAATGATTATTTTTTTAGCGGAAAAAGTTGAGTTTTATTTTTCAGAATAACTAGTGATCTAAGCAAAAAATTAAGAAAATGCAATTGCTGACAGTCTCGACATGTATTACCAAATAATATATCTTAAATGTATGAGTACCACTTGCGGTTAAAATATAATTGACTTGGGTTGTGAACGGGCTTTCATATATACCAATAATTCTTATTTCTATTTTATTTCTATTTTATGTTTCGTATTTCCTCTTGATACATTCAAGTGTAACTTTTTTTTTTTTTAAAGTACAACTTGTATGGAATTAAACAGGGTCAACGCCCTAATAACACAATTCTCAACTCTTTGAAACACAATGCTAATCCTCATCCAAATGTAACTTATTTATACTTAAATATATAATTAATATTTATATACTCAAGTATAAATTTATAATCTTGAATATATAATGAAAAACCAACTATATAATAAATAGAATTGTCAAAATGAGTTCGTAGGATGGACCAACCCAATCGGTAGGTAAAAAAGTGCTAGATCGAGCTTCATTTTTGGAGACGAAATGAATCGAGCCTACCTGGCCTGGCCCATTCGGCCCGAAACATCGAATCGACTCATTGACACGATATTTTTGTATATTTCCATGGGTTAGACGGGCCAGGCTCCAATATATCAACCCAATCACTATTTAGCCCGACTCGATCGAATTTTTCCTCTAGTCCAATGGGCGACATCGGGTTGGTCCGACCCAACCCATATTTTTGAATGAATGCGAAATATTATAAAAATAAAAATATAGTTGTCCGATCACAGTCGATCAGGTAACCAAAAATAAGTCTGGAAATAATGTCAAAGACGAAAAGGTTCGAAATATCGTAAGAACAAAATGGTCACAAGCCACCATATGGGTTTGAATGGTTGGGGCCTCGTTAAAACCTCCCAAGGTAAAACCCACCCCTTGTGGGCAAAACCCTTAGAAGAAAAAGAGTATCCCCAGGAAAGAGAAAGACGTCCAAAAAATAGGAAAAGAAACCCAAGCGGTGACGCACTAAGTAACAAACCTATAGTTGGATTGGCCAACATAGTCATCAATAAGATAGTTTACAAGCTCTTCGGGCGGGACGACCCACCATGTGCCGTTCTCCGTCTTCTTGCTCAAAGCATATACGCAACCCGATTGCCTCTTCCCGAAAAAAAAAAAAATATGTGAAACAACTAGATCCATGTGCGAGAAGATGAAATTTGTGACGCTACTTGCTTAAATGACGCCAAGAAACCCTGTGGATCTCTCCGCAGCAACTCCACCACATAAACCGAATCCGACTCGGCCCACAATTGAATCCATCCCTTCTCGAAAGCGAATGAATGAATAGCCTGCATGGCCGCCATCGCCTCCGCCTCAAAAGCAAAACCCAAACCACAACTTTCCACAAAGCGACCCACGAAAGAAGCCTCTGTAGTTTCTAAACACCGGATCTTTGTGAGACGCCCGGCGCTCACGGCGCTACCGTCCGTGTTGACTTTGATCCAACCCGACATAGGTTTTTGCCAAGTGGCTTGCACAACCTTCGGGGCTGTCTTGGGCGCCCGAACACGAAGTCTGCGGAGAATGAAAAGGTCATGTTGATCATTATGCATACAACCTGGTCTAAGGAGGATGACTCGAGAATCATGACACGAAGGCGTAGGATGACCGTCTCTAATGTCCAGTGATTGTCATTGAAGGTCAAGTCATTTCGATTTGCCATATGAGCAAATACCGGATAACACCGCAACCCGCCATAAAAAGGCCAATCGCTAATCGAAATGGAAACTCATTAAGCACACCAAGAATTTATTGAAGCTAAATGCCATAAAATATTGGATATCGAAAGATGCAAAAATTCACCGCCATAGTGCCCCTGCGCAAAACACACGAGACAAACAAATGATCAACAGATTCTACGTCAAGACAACAAAGACCGCAAACCGAATGGCCAGCAAAAGAATCATGCGCCCGCAACACATCCAATACGGCAAGTCGATTATGGATAGCGCCATGCCAAAATCAAACGTCATTCTCGGAATGTGAGGTGACCAAATCCAAGAACCCTTTCGAACCTCCGGGGGAATGAGGGCACAAACAGCGTAAGCGACTTCGATGTGATCATACCATCCTCGAGAATGAACCCAGGCCAGCGTATCCGTCGATGCCGAGCAATGAGGACTCTAACAATATCCGGACCATATCCAAATATGCCTCTATGAACGAACGTGAAGTGCAAGACCGTCGTAAAAGTAATCCGAAATGCGATGCCGAAATAAATACAATCTACTCTGCGGTATACCAATCTTGTCAAGCAATGGTGTAACCCAACCAATTATTCAGCCAGAATAAAACGCCCAGACATTACTAGGGAATCCGGTGACAATCCTCCAAGAAGCCCGAAATTCCAGGCCGAATCCCGCCCCAAATGGAAAGGGGATGAACGAATGGCGTGGAACTCCGTCCGAGGTCAAAAACGCTTTACGAGGATGTTATGAACCAAAGAGTTTGAAGTCATAATCTTCAGCCCCATCTTCATAAGGAATGCATTATTGGCGACAACACCGGAGCGGACGTCAATCCACCCTCGCCCGCGGCATACAACAACGACTCAATTAACCACCACCGACCCTTTAGAGTTGATATTTCCCGACCCCGGATAAAATTACGCATGGCCCTTTCCATTTGCAAGAACAATGTTCTGTGCCACTTGTAAACCATCATCGTATGCACAAAGGAGCCGGTAATCACCGAGTTCACTAAACACACACGACAAGCAATAGACAAAAAGTCCCTTTCCACCTTCTAAACTTAAGAATAATCTTATCAAAAACTGGTTTGTAGATTGGCCACTTTAGGCGCTCCCTTAAAGATAGGGGCACCTAGATAGGTCGTAGATCCGACCCATCCGACCCAACCCATTTAACAACTCTAATAATAAATGATTTGGAATGCTCAAAATATTTATACTTTGTAGATGGACTAATGTGTTTTGTCCAAGGGCGAAAAGAAGAAGAAGGCAACCCGATTTCCCCCAAAAAAAAATCTTATAATTTATATGATTTTTTTAGTTATTTATCCGACCTATTACATTTTTGTGTATCAGGCCACTCTAATGGTTTTCCTAGCTAGCTACGCCATTGGTTTTGTAATTATAAAAATCGAAATAATATACTTATCTTCTTAGAGTTTGTAATAAAGTCTTTGACCTTAATTCATTATTGCATGAATGAGCTGGTATACGATGGTTGATATTTTAATGATTTAAAAGTTGGATAGGTAAGTAAATTGGTCTTACTATTAATTTGCGATGCAATTGACGGACGATTTAACCGTCGATCAACAAAGTTTAATCAAAATTAATTATTCTTTGATTATATGTAGAAAGTACTAATACAATATATTATTTATTATGTAATACATTTGAAAAATGAAAAATATATAACATAACCCAAAATTCAAATAAATGGATAAAATACCAAATTCAAATGAAGGAATAAAATATGATCCATGATTCAATTGCTAGAGTATTAGATTTATAGTGTTTTTTATTATCATAGAATTGTTTAGAAGAAACCTTATTTATTGTTATTTTTTTAGGTTATATTTTATTTGGTATTTGATTCTATTAGAATATTAAACTTATAAAGACATGATTTCACTAGGAAATTTTTTTGTAGGTCTAGCCCTGATCCAACTCTAGCCATATAGGACTAGGACTGAATTTAGATTTTTCAAGTTCTTACTACTTGTATGTAGGGCTTTTACAGTACCGAAACGGCGGCTTGACATCTCTAATATATATTATACATATAATATATTTTTATTGGTTTATTCACAATAGTTGACTTGAGCTGGTGTGACAAGTAACCAAATTATCAATTTGGTCAATTATTAAGTGACGAACTAATTGTCCAATATAATATCTGGTAAATTCCTTCGAAAATCTCATAAATCATCTAAAACTACTTTTACAATTAAGGATGGGAGACTAGCTAGGACATTAAATTCATAACTAACCTAACTTCAAGAATATAAGAAAATTTGTAGATCAATTGCCATCAAGTTAATTTATTGGTGACAAACTTCAACAATTGACAAAATTCATAACTAACCTAACTTCAAGAATCGCACTAAAAATCCCCATCAGAAAAGAACAAAAAAAAAGGAACTTTCCAGTTAACATTATTCTCCAGAACAAAAAGACAAATTCACATTACTCTATAGAGGCTAATTGTTTTGCCCTAGGAAGTAGGAATTATAATACCACTTAAATTCTCTAACTGATGAGGCTAAGAGTTTTGGCTGGTAATGCTAGAGGTTAATCCCAGTTTTAGTTGGAAACCTATATATTAAATAATATTTAGTATTAAATTGTCCCATCTCATATAGTCAAATTTGCACATTATTTCATTAGCCAAGCATTTTTTTTTTATGTTTGTTTTCATTTTCCAAGATTGTATGACCAAGAAGCAAGTTCCAACAAAAAGTTGCTATTTATATCACATCAAGGGGCTCATTTTTTTCATACACTTCTAATTATATACTTATAATTATTTGGCCTTTTAATTGACAATGGCAGGAACCAGCTTCAATTCGTCTGACAATCCAAGCAAGGAAAAAAATGGTAAAAGGTAAGTACACTTTTGATTTCATGATTGTAATGAATCCCATAGTTGAAATATATATTCTTCAAGATTTATGTAGTTTTATGCTTATAAGATTATTATTTTTTATTTTGTTTTATTTTTTGAATATTGCCTAATGTAATGATTCTTAAAGTTTGACCAATTTTGTAAATGGTTCATAAAGATTTGAGTTAAATAATGTGTTAAATTGTTTGAGATTTTTTGGTTCCGAGCTCTGTTCCAAAAAGGCGCAAAGCCCTTCTTGTCTGTTTACAATTTTCTCCCTTGATAGGCCCCGCCTAATTCTATTTATGCCCCGTTTAATACCGTTCAGATCCCGTCTTGGTGCTAGGCCCTAGATCTAGTCTATCGCCTGCCTAACAAGTAGTGCTCTATAGAACACTATTGAGATCCACACTAGTCTCTGAATTTGTTCTTAAATTTTTAATGGAATTTGACTGATGAGGTGCAGATCAAAGAAGGAGAATGCTACTTCCCATGAAGAGAAAAAGGAAGAAGATATAGGTAGAGCAACTTTAATATGGAGAGCTGCCAAATTACCTATGTATACTGTTGCATTGATTCCTCTTACTGTAAGTTAATTTATAGTTAATTTAATTTCATGATTCTTAAATGCATTTATTAATTAAGTTGCTTGATTTGATGTAAATAAAAACAAAATTGCACTTTCAACAATAGTTTTCCAATGATGTGTACATTTTTGGCTCTTTATCAAATACCTGATAAACCAGGAGTATTTGTGAAGCTAGTCTCGAGCAAAAAGAAAGAATTTTTCAAAATTATTTAATATTTCAATTTGATTTTTTTAACTTTTTTGTCTGAGTTGACCAGAAAATAAAGCAAAAAGGAACTGCAGTAGAAAAGCTGATTATTATTATTATTATTATTATTATTATTATTATTATTATTATTATTATTATTATTATATTATTATTATTATTATTATTATTATTATTATTATTATGTTTAATTTTTTGATAGTTGGTTTCAACACAAAACAACAAGGAAAAAATAATGGGAAATGATTGAAATAGCCTAATTTTAAACCACATATACACAAATGGCCTTACTTATTCAAAAGTTTCAAAATGGCCTTCATATTTGATAAAACCCCAAAATACCCCTTATATTGAATCAAAGGTAAACTAATGGTTTTTAAAGGTTTTGGGCCGCAAAAATGGTATCGAGCCTAGGTTTATTAAGAACTTTTAGTTAAATTTATTATATTTATGTAATTAACAATTGGTGAGGAGAAATTACTCCGAGATTATGGATCCGGACCGATGTCCGAGATGTACCCACTACGGGAGATATCGTCAAATTTTGACGATGTATGCACAAGAACACCTTGACAGGTTTCATATCGGGGGAATACCAACATGAAGAAAAAAACAGGTGAGCCGACGGGAAACCTTAAGCGCAATGCAAAATGCGAGCGAGAATATTATAAGCGATTCGATGCTTAACTGCACTTATATGTTCACTTAATGAACCTTCAAGAAACGGTTCATGAAAAGTCTCATCGAACAATGATTCGATGGTGGGACCGGAGTGAACGAGATACTTCCCAGATAAATCTAAGATCTCGAAGATCTTAGAGAAATCGTAAGACGGTGCGTAATTATGGCAACCGCCATATTCATCTACCAAGACAAGTTCATCGGATCGAGAACAGGATGGAGACGATGGTGAAATATCGAAGGAAACTCTTGAACTCCTTTATGATATTCGTAAACGAGTCAAGAACCTGGAAGACAGGCCAAGTTCATCCGGAGGAAAAACGTATTGATTTTGGGGCGGTACCCTATTTACACCAAAAAGGGAAACCAACCGAAGAATACGAAAGATGACAGAGATGAGGAAAAGCTCATTGCTCTAATCAAAGGAAAATCCATCAAAAATTAAAAAATGGATATGGAAAAGATGAATCTTAAAGATCTACACGACCTGTGAGAATCCTTCGGGATTAGGTATTGTAGATTTAAAGATGAACGCGGTGAGAATCGGCTTTGGTTACCTATGACCCACAAGGTAGACCAATTCCTCCACCACCGCCACCGATTAATCCTAACGTCGAAGAAATACGGGTTCGCATCATAGAACTCGGGACGAGAGGATGCCACATGTAGAGGATTTCACGACAGGGAAGATCCACTTTCGGGAACAGGGAGGTCGAAACCCTCTTCAGGGAACTGCACAACCTACGGAAGGCCGAATGTTTATCGACGCCTTATGGAAGATCGCACTCGACCCAATACATCCAGTATGGGTTGATGTTAAATCTGGACATCCCGATTTTAAAAACAGAGAAGTTCTCATTGATGAATGGGCTTGGTATGAGATTTTCAAAGAGAACCCTTGATCTTACAAAGGATTCATTCATTTTACTCCTGGAAATGAGTCTTGAAGGATCGATGTGAAGATTGCATGGGATATGACCGACGCTAGTACGAAAAGTTCGGTCACATCGGGGAATCACTTAAAGGAATTGTCGATGGTATGGCAAAACTATTCAAAATCCAATTCATCGGACAAAGTTATTTCGAGGATTAGAGGATGAAAAAAGAAAGAGATATAAACAAGCCCTCTATAGCCTTGAATTCTTTGGATATTTGTCATATTGACGAATATATCAAGTTGTTCACCGAATACAGTGGAAATCAAGATTGAGGAAAAAGAAGCTGCACACTATTCTTTGCCAAGATACCGAGTCCCCGGAGAGAAATGCTTATCGGGAATACAAGGGTGGAGTCAAGTAGAAGCGTGGGTGGCGAGAAAAATGTCTTTCCTAAAGGCAAGTTATCCGAATGGTGCTATCAAGCGACTCCGCACAGAATTACAAGAGATTAAGAGGAATTAACAAAGCGTTCCTCTATGTTGCGTAGATAATGATATCCCAACAGTTGTGGGAGGTCAACAAAGAAGCCATCCATACCGCCGAGGAAGCAAAACAAAAAAGCAGGTCTTCATGGAGACCTGAAGGTTCTCGTCAAAACAAAAGCCCGGTTATAAATCGTGGGCAGAGACCAAAGCACTGGCGGGAGTAGAGCCTCATCATCGGGTTCTAATCAAGCGGTGTACCAAAGCCAGTAAATCCAGGAAGAAGAACTTTCAGCGTGCTCATACTGCAGAGCAAATGAAAGTTTCAAAGATCGTAATTCTTTGGACATGCGAGCAAGAGGACATATCTCTACCGATTGTCCGTAAAATCAAAACGAGGAATCGACAGGTTCGAGGCTACACCGAGTAAATCGAAGAAGTCTGTCTACTATCAAGATCTAATACGGTGTATCAATTTGAGGATATTCCCTCGGATGAAAGCATCTATGAAGAAGAAATATATTCGATGATGGAAGTGACTCACTGAGAATCGGAGTGAAGAAATTCTTCAAGCAATCGAGAGAGGATATGTCGGATTCCTCTCTCACACTGATTTCTCATAAGACTCTTATGAGAATCATGAAGGAAGATCCAAAGCTTCAAGTCTATGATGGATTTACAATTGGAGCTATGGAAAAAGCATTGGATAAGATTGGGTTTAAGTAAGAAGAAAACACCAAATTATTCACGGTGGTAACAATCGGAGAACTTGCCATTCCGATGGAGTTTCTGCAGTAACTCGATCGAGATGCGAGTTGGTCCCTATTAGAGAAATACAGAGATCAAAATCAGCGAGTTAAAAGAGAAGTTGCAAACACGCTCTCGTGGATTCATATTGGAGCCATAAGAGTCATTATTAAAGCAACATTCAAAGAAGGAATAGATTCGCCACTTAATCTAGCTATCTTTGACAAGCGAATCTCAAACCTCAAGGATTCATGCCTTGGAGCGATTCTAGTGAAATTTGTATGTCGGGAAATTGGCATTTAATGTCTATCCTAGAATTGCATACAATTTGGGAGATCGAAGACTTGAAGAGAGTCCTAACCCTTCATCAAGATTTTAAAAGAGATGATTTGATGAAAGAAGGAAACCGACCCTACTCGATCACATACAAGATATCTTATGCTCTCTCGAATACACATCATTCGAAGTGTTCTTGAGAAAGGAATTTATTGAAGTCCCAAGAATCTTTGAGGACTTTGCAGTGGTGGTGTTACAGAAATCATTGAATCTCCAACTATTAAGGAGATTGATATGATAATTCAAGATCAACTGTCTTCAACAAAAGTCGAAGTCTCGAGTTGAGCAAGAAGGATGTCTTTCCAACAGGGTAATGACGATGAGCGAGTAGCGGCCGTTGGGAAGAAAAGAGACCAAATGCGATTCGGCGTATCCCGAGATGTTTTCAAAACAAAGGAGAGAGCTGAAATGTCCGTATGATGGCGAGAAGTTGAAGTAATATTCGACATCACTCAAAAGGATAACATTTTTCCTTGTGATGTTCTATATTATCTTCAACAACCAATAGTTGGAAGGTATCAAGGAAGCCTGAAGATAGGAGAAATTGAATTTACTATCACAGAGTTGCGGGAAAAATCCCAGAGCAATTAACACTGGGAATTGAATTTCTCGAGGATCATAAACCTTGGGAAAGATTACAAGACGGAATGGAGTTCACAGTGGCTAATAAAAGATATAGAATCAGATGACCACTAGTCCATTCTCCATATACATTTCTATTGGAATGTTATATCGAATACTGGCCGAGTATTTCGCCGCCTATATTGATTCAGTTAGGAATATGTACTTACGCAGCGGAAGTTTTTCCTAAAGATATTGGAGAAGATTTACCACTATTGCAGGAAGAGATTTCTCTAAAAGGATTCTTATCCTTAATCGGGAATTAAACAAGCGTAAATCATGATCGGAGGCGCGGGCGGTACCCCATGGTACAAAGTGAAGACGCCACCAATCTATTTCCATGATATACGAGATATTTTGCTAGGAAACAATTTCCTACAAACATTCAAGCGGTTTACACAGAGAATGAGACGAGAAGACTTATTTTCACAACATTGTGTGATCATAAGATTATTGTCCAGATCGCGAGAAGCATTTTCTGAGAAAAATGCCTATTATTTTTCGCGAGCAAGCGTGGTGATGAAGCCAAACCGCAATCCAAAAATGGCGGATCGAAGAAAATTTGGTGAAGCATTATTATCCTATAGACAATTTGGTTCGATTCAAAAGGATCAAAAATATGGGATAACAACTTGTATTCATTGAGTACAAGGTGAAGAACGAGTTACTCGAGAAGTCATTGCGGAATTATGGATGAGTCTTATGGAGAATCCACAGAGTGATGTGACCATTGAGGAACAAATAACACTCGAGGATATCGAAGAAGATCCAAAGGAATTATAATGAAGATCCTTTGGCATGGTGGGACAAGAACGAGCTCAAAGCATCCTTGAAGGTTAAGCCAGGAAAGGAGTACGAGTTCGTAAGATTCAAACCAATCCTTATGAACCGGGAGGATCGTGAGGATATGCGAGAAAATACTTAAGGAACATCTTGACCTTAAGTTAATTTCACCAGGAGTTTCTCCATACTGGCGATCCGGGGTTCTTAGTCGAAACCATGGAGAAATCAAAAGAGGAAAGCCAAGACTTGTTATTAATTACAAGGAATTAATAACATTTTGGAGTTCGACGGATATTATATCCCAAGCAGAGAACATCCGGTTAATCGTATCAAAGGTGCAAGATATTCTCAAAGTTCGATTGTAACCGGATTCTACCGATTAAGATGGAGGAAGAAAGCAAGAAGTTCACGACTTTTCTACACCACAAGGACACTATATTTGGAATGTGATGCCTATGGGATTGGCTAACGCACCCCGGATATATCAAAGGAAGATGGATAATCTCTTCAAAGATTATTTCGATTTCATGTTCGTGTACATCGATGACATTCTTATCGCATCAAAGAACATGAAGGAACATCTTAAACATTTGGAAATATTTTCGGATGTTTGTCACAAGGAAGGATTAGTGCTTTCAGAGAAGAAGGCGATGAATTGCAACAAGGCAGATTGAATTCCTAGGAATTGAGATCGACGAATGCGGAATAATCCTACAAAGTCATATTGTAGAAAAGATACAGGATTTCGGATACATTGAAAGACAAAGCGACTTGAGTTTTCTTGGAGTTGTCAATTTTTTGGAATGTTTATAAACAATCTAGCACATTATTCTGGGAAGGTGTTTAGCCTATTGCTTAAAAAGGATGCGATATTCAAATGGGAAAATGAACATCAAGAAGGAATCAAGCAACTTAAAAAGTTTGCAAAAATCTTCCGAAACTTGCAATTCCACGGGATGAAGATGAACTGTTCTTTATACGGATGCCGGTGATTATTGGTGGGCGGTACTTACAAAAGCTACACCAAATGGAGAAGTGCCATGCAGATATCGCAGTGGTTTATTCACACCAGTGAATCGACTCGGTGGCATATCAACGAGAAAGAATTCTTTGCGATGAAAGGCTTTTAAAAATGGCCTTTATTTTTCCGGCTAAAAAGTTTATCTTAAAAATTGATAATTCAAGTGTCAAAGCTTTTCGAAAAACAAAATTGAATCAAAACCAGAAAAAGCTAGGATACTTAGATGGCGATCGAATGCCAATATTATGATTATGATATTGTCATTATAAAATCTCATGAAAATATTCTTGCAGATTTTCTAACAAGAGATGGAGGAATTGAAGCCGATTCCATCCTCTTTTGCATCAAGACATCTTGGAGACCGGTGGAAATGCTACTCCGAGAATTTGATACCTGGTCATCAATGCCGATTTGGCCGAAATTACAAAGGAATGATCGGGACAAAGTAACCGATCGTATACGAGCATGTGTCCGGTCTCACTCTCGATTGAGAACGGCATTTCAAGGCCGGCTCCTCCGGGCCGCTAATAAGCAAACGGAGCGTTTAGAGCGCAGGCTCCCCAACCCGTAGCAGAGAGGATTCAAATACCTCAAAGCACAAGTCCTAAGTCGGCGAAATGTTGGCCCAAGGAAAAGCGATACTCCGAGTCAAATCCCGAGTTATCACATCAACCCAAAGACGTCCGGGGTAAAGGGCGAAGAGATCAATCTTAGCCTATGATGGGCACTTCTAAGGTTGATATTAACGAGATTAAAGTTTCTTCTTGGCGGGAATACCAGGCAAATTGGGAGAAACTAATTACAGCATGGAATATCTCGGAAAAAACAAAGATTGATGTTTTCGAAAATATCCAAGGGTTTGGATGCTACCAAATTCCAGCCCTCAAGAAGTAAAGAGGTGG
Organism: Rehmannia glutinosa; assembly: GCA_016081115.2. Lineage (NCBI taxonomy): Eukaryota > Viridiplantae > Streptophyta > Magnoliopsida > Lamiales > Orobanchaceae > Rehmannia > Rehmannia glutinosa. The sequence goes on from CM071929.1 coordinate 44,860,719, forward strand.
TACGAGTTTGGGGCTTTGGCCTCGTCTATACTACTTCACCAGGATTCCGGAGATCACAAAATTACCGGGAAGTGGATCCAGGAAGTTTGTTTTGAGTCTTTGGTCCAACAATGACAACCTAAGACGAGGGGATACATTGAGTCGTATTTCATAAGTGCAAAGAACAAGAGAGTCGGAAAAGGTGGACATGAAGCCTTCCATTACATTAAAGCCGAAGACCCGGATGAAAGAGCCTTCGGAAATATCAAGGAGGCAAGTTCAGAAGAAATACAATTGGCCATGACCTTCACTGAAGATCAGATTACTACAAGAAGGGCATGGGGGTTGTGGGTCTGTCTCCGAGATGGACAAAGTCAAGTTTCCGTTCAAGTTCTACGAACTCGGTGAACGGGTCATTCTGTTAAATACCATGACGGGAAAAACTACAAGGTTCGCAGAAGATCATTCGAAAAGAAAAGAAATCTTCTATGGGAAAACAAGCTCACGGGGAGTAAAGAAACTCGTCGGAAATATCGCAATATGGCTCATATTGGCCATTGGGAACGGGTCTGTCCCGAATGTCAAAACCGAAGGAACCGGAATTTGGCAAAGGATTCGGCCAAAAGTCGATCGGAGAAGACGTGACGGAGAAGAAAAGTCACAAAAGTATCCAAAGTTTGGGGACCACCAAAAAGTAGATTCCCCAACAAAGCTATTAGAGACATGTGACTGGGACAGTAACAACCCACTTAGAAAAAAGACGAAAAGTGGGTCCATGAAAGATGCCGTCAAAGTATTACAAGACAAAGGACGAGTCGGCCAGGATTTGGAAGTTTGTATAAAGAACTTCGGATACTGAGACAAGATGGGCCACCCATGAAGAAAGGGAAAGGCCAACTAATTCGCTGCAAGTGGAAGCAAGCAATAATTCAAAAGTATGATGATGCTTGACGTTTTACATCTCAACAAGAGTTGAAGTCCGAAATTGAAATCCGGACTTACATCTATTTAAACCGAGTTTGAAGGAGGTCGAGGACATCGAAAATTCTCCTAAGTCTTCTACAATAAAAATTCTTCCGTAATATTAAGTGTTTAGAATTTCAGAGTGTTTTTAGTTTAGTTTTTTTTTTTATGTACAAGAGTGTAATAGCCTTTATGAGAGGCTAAAAACATGTTTTCTCCTCCCAAAAGGGAGATTGCGATGTAATATATTTTTCTTTAAGTTCTTAATAAAATAAAGTCGCTTTTGTTCAACATGTGTTCATAATGTACTATTGATTCATCCCTTTGAAGAATTACTTTTACGCCTTGGAGTAGGAAACGAACCAAGGCTGTGCTGAGCGGTTTCTGAAGGAGTCGGATAACTTGCAGATCATCTTCCCTGAGGGTGAGGTTGAACAGTGAGGAGTTGTTTGTCAAACGATCCGGGGCGATAATTTTCCGATGGTGGCGTTGCGAACCACTTAACCGGTCTTTGTTTGGTCAAAAGAGGTATGAATTTTAAGGGATTTATTAATTTTACGGAAGCATGTTGGGCTCGATATGGTCGTAATGGACTATTTCCATTTTCACTGTAAACCTTGGTTTGGAACTGATAACATAGAATCGAACATCTTTTAAAAATTCTATGACCTGTTAAGTTTATCGGCTGGAAACCTGACATGATCTTTTAAAACCTCCGTATGGAGACTGGATCTAAGTAGGTGTAACAATGCCACGAATGAAACAGAAATAGAAACGAAAAGTGTTCGTGATTCTCGTGAAATCTGATGCACGAATTAATCATATTTCCTTATTCTCGTTATAAAGGGTATAATGGGAACTTGAGTGCATATTTGAATTCTTTTAATAAGGATGGCCATAGTTGTAAATCAAACTTGAAATAAGTAGTTTTCGAACATACCCCAAAAATAATCGAGGAAGCAAATAATTGGCCGTACTGTTTATTATCCACTTGATGAAAGATGCACTTTATACCTACTTAAAACTTATTCATTATGCATGCTCAGCTATAATTAATTAATTTTGCAGTTGAATTTCAGTGTAGGGAACATACAATTATACAAATTACTTGTTTTTGAAGATAATAAACTGATCTATTGCTTTCAGTCTTTGCTGGCCAAGAATCAATTTTAATTTGATGTTGATCTTAATGGATATGATGAACGTAATTAAGACGAAGGATGTTTTTTAATAAATAAATATGTTTGACAAAAACAGGTAGGAACAGCAGCTGCATATTGGGAATCAGGCTACTATTCTTTGGAGCGTTATTTCATTCTCTTTGCATCTTTTGTTCTTGTCAATCTTTGGGTCAATTTAAGGTAAGAAACCTGTCCTTTTACATTTGAAAAGTACTTGAGACTTGTTAAGCTTAACTAGGTAAAACTCAGAAACCTGTCAACGACTTTTGTACATAAATCTGCTCATTTCATTCTGTGAGATGTATTTTTGTTGCTTCTTGTTAATTTTAAGCAGCGAAAATTTCAATTTTGGTCCCGTAACTAAATGACATTAGCAATCTGGCCCCATTCGAATTCAGATTGGCAAAACACACTTTGTAAATCCTTAATATTCTCAATTTCAAGACAAATTTAACCGGAAAATTGATTTTGAGTCGGAAAATGTCACCTGTTGCGCACGTGAGCATAAATATTGGGAATATTTGCAGCCAAATTTGACACAGTGATGTGGTGGTCATGTCGCGACCATGTGGAAGTCATACAATTTCTCTTTCTGCCCATGTACGATAAAAGGTCCACCGTCTCAAATTTGGCTAGAAATCCCCAATATTTCAGCTCATGTGCGCAGTATGTGATTTTTCCAGCCCAAAATCAATTTTCCGCGAAACTTGTCCTGAATTGAGAAGATTAAGGAGTTACAGCGTGTTTTTGCCAAATTGAATTTGAATGGGACCAAATAGCTGTCCCCTACAGTTATGTCCTATGGGACCAAAATTGCAATTTTCCCATTATAAGCAGATGAACACACAAGGACAGCAAACAACTTTATATTGAGTCGTACTAAATATCCATACATTGCAAAATCGATCCACTTAATTTTTTGGTTCGATCTTTTTCGCTTTTGTGCAGCAACGATGTATATGATTTCGATACAGGAGCTGATATAAACAAAAAAGAGTCCGTTGTCAATATAGTTGGCAGGTGAGCATGCATTATTTCCACCAATTTAATATGACCAAAATTTTCCTCTGTTGATGTTATATTTCTCTGTCAACCATCTTATATACATTGGTTTTTGTTGGTTAATATTTTTGTTTTCGTTCTTTGTAGTCGCAATGCCATCCATATTCTTTCGTGGTTATTACTTGCAATTGGTTTTGCTGGCCTTTCTTGGGTCGGAGTCGAGGCTAATAACCGCGTGCTATACTATTATTGGCTGCAGCAGTCTTTTGTGGCTACATTTACCAGGTGAAAGAAAAAAAAAAAGAAATTATCTTTGCTTAAAAAGTTGTTAATTTTTAAAGGATCAGACACTGATGTGGTGTTAAAACTAAATTTAACGCAGTGTCCACCGTTTCGTTTAAGCTACCATGGTCTGGGAGAGGCCTTTTGCTTTGCATCGTTCGGCCCCTTTTCCACCGTTGCTTTCTATTTGCTCCAGAGCAGATCAAGGTTTAATACACTTTGATCACTTTCTGTTAAATATGGTACATTTTTTGCTGGATACTAATAACATTTATGTTACAATGTCAGTGAGCTACCGATATCTAGCACGATTATATCCGCAGCAATTCTTGTCGGTTTTACATCAGCCTTGATTCTCTTCTGTAGTCATTTCCATCAGATTGAGGATGATAAGGCTGTCGGAAAAATTTCTCCTTTGGTGAGTGTGTCTATGTGTAACCTAGATTGCTGATTAAGAAGTTTAATTTGGAAAATTTGTTAATTGTTTCTGTATAATATATCCAGGTGAGGCTTGGAACTGAAACAGGATCAAAAGTAGTGAAAATGGCTGTTTTGGGGCTGTATTGGCTTGTTTTTGGTTTAGGACTCGCCCAAACACTTCCTTATCCTTGTATAGTAAGTCTTTGCAACTTATAATAGCATCATTTTCTTGACAACGGTCAGTACTGAAACTAATGATATCATACTATAATTTGTTATGTTGCAGATGCTCTGCATAATGACACTACCCATGGGAAACTTAGTAGTTAGCTTTGTCCATGAGAACCACAAGGTGAGTAGATAAATTGATGTTCCATTTCTTTCTTTGCTATTTTTTCCACCTGAAAGCTGAGAATCACTTTTTTTTTAGAGCGCAAACACTCCCTAAATCATGTGTAAATATAAGTTTTAGTTTTGGTCATTAGAAAGTCCCCACCTAAAGGTAATACGATTACAAGTACGACGATTTTATCTAGGCATCATTAATTTTGCTATGTTCAAACCTAAGTGCACCCTTTACTCACAAGTTTATGATTTCATATATAAAGTCAAGACAATTTTTAGTGATTGTTTCCAATAATGGCCTTTCAACGTCGACTTTGTAGGACAAATCGAAGATTTTCATGGCTAAATACTATTGTGTGAGGTTACACACTGTGTTCGGAGCTGCTTTGGCTGCTGGACTTGTGGCATCAAGATTAATACAATCTGGAGAGCAACTTCAGAGTCTATCGACGTACTTTGATCGTGCCAAGTTTGCGTATTTCTGAGTTTAATAGGTGAGGTTTGATGACATGAGTTAGCATTCATTTTCTTACAATATTTATCATTAAAGCTACATTTTTCTTGTTATAACAGAGAAGGAACTGACAAAGAACTTTGTTAACATTATATTCAGAAGTCCAACCTTTTGCTGGGAATTGTGTGCTGAAAAATGGGTGCATAGCAGAGGCGCAAGCGTGGAAGTGATTCCGTGTTGTATGCATATTAGGAAGTATTTGCAAACTCTTAAAAAAAGAAAAAAATAATTCTCAGCTTCTAAGTATTTTTAGAGTTTGCAAACACTGCCTTAACCATTTTGTGCATTTGTATTTCATGATTTAAGTTGTAATAAGCTTATGAACTGGATAAGAAATTATTGCAGTCCAAAGCTAAATGTCTAAGGAGCATTACGAGCACTTCATCAGATTGTACATTCCAGTTTTGTGTTTCATTTTTTATTTCATATAAAATGGTGATGATCAAAAAACTACATAAGGTTCAGCCTAATTACAAAAAAAAAAAAAAATTATCTTTCAAAATTATAAATACCCCATTGATATGTTTATACTAGTAAGATGTACGCGTTGCAATTGAACCACATAATTTACTAAATTAATTAAAAATAATTTATTAATTTAGTTTTATTAAAGGTTTTGTTCATTTCATACAATGAAGAGAAATTTGAATGTTTAAAAACTTTTATTTCATGATAAAAGGGGAAAAATTCTGAGAACTTTATCGTTTTGAAAACTCATGCAATGAATTTTTCAATGAAATTGTCATATAACTTCATCAATTGGAGAAGCTATATGTGACATGCGTGTAAAGAACTATCACATTTTGTAACACACAAACCACTTTATTAAGGTTGATTGTGCATCTTCAAGTACAAAAAGAAAAAAATGACTAATAACTTTTTTAGAATACCTCAGCTACACCAAAATATTCTTCCAATTAAGTGCGGGTGGCTTAATGGAGTTGGGGAAGGGGTGTTCCTTGAGGCCGAAGGTCTTAAGTTCAAATTCTCACACACGCACCACTTGGTCGATTTTGTCGGACAAAGCTTGTCAAGTTCAGTTTATTTAGTTGGCGTGGTTTGCAAGCTATCATGTCAAGACCGAGGATTTACTCAATGGGGTGAGGGAAAGAAAATGGGTCCCTCAGTATTTATATAAGAAATTAAAAATAACAAATTAATTAATATTACGAAAAATAATTTCCTTGATCATTAATGAAACATTATATTTTAATTTCAAAAGATTTCTAATTTTATTAAAATAGTTGTACAAAAGAGATACTTCAATAATCCATTTATTTAAACGAAAAATTACCAATACATTAGCCAAATTTCCATGCATTGTTATCTCCAAAGTCATCAATCGTCTTTCATGATCTTGTTTATCTAAAAATCACTCTTTGTTGAAATCAACGATAAGAAATTGTGAAATAACATTAAACAAAATAAAATATATACCGAGAAGACAATAGTTCTCTAAAGAAAATGGAATAAATATACAATTCACGTTAATGGTCAAAATAGAACTAAAGATAATTAAATTTTTATTTGTTGGTTTTATTGGATATGGAAGCCTCTATTTTTTTTTTTTTTGTTGGTTTTTTTATAGTTAAAACATAACTTTTGTGTTAACGAGAAAAAAATACAAAAGTTTTGCTAAGAGAAAGGTTTGAATACTCAACCTCTATGCTACCAATTAAATTTGAACTCATAACCTACACTTAGAGAAGCTCACTATTACGACCCAAACGCAACGCGACGACAATCAACCACTTAAAATGTAAATAAACCAACGAGTCTAGACAAATGATACAAATAACTCCAAGTGAAAGAGAGTCTAAAGCAAATGGAAATAAAATAAACATAAGTCACGAATTACAACTTAAAGTCTAACGAGGTCCAAATACATCCGACATAATAACCTGAATAAGTTTACTGGAGGCCGAAACTAAAGCGTAAAGAACACCATATCCAAATCTTAAATGTCAAGGGTCCTACGCCTCAAATTACAAATCGAAGAGAGAAAAGAGTAGCAGGATAAAGGGAGTCCAATATCCGCCAAGTACATGAAATAAGTACAATCATCATCGAGAAAATGGTACAAGTTCGACAGACGGGGCAAGGGTCAACAATCGGTCCGGCCGACATCCTCAACATCGCCCCATCTAAAGGTTAGAAAACGAGGAGGGAATGAGACAGAAATCTCGGTGGATGGGTGATCGTGTGCAAGTGTGGCGATATATATTTTGATGTAAGAAAACATCGTATGAAAAATACGTGAGATATGGTGCGTGATTTCACACACCCACAAGCGTCGTGAGAAATATATTTAAGTAATATATACGATTTTAAGCTTTAAGAAAAGGTTCGTGGTCACACAGCACTATGTGATTCAAGCAAGATAGGAGGATTGTGTACGGATTTATAGCGCCCAATCCTATGCAAGACAAGTAACGGTTGCATACGGATTTGTAGCGCCAACCAATGCAAAACAAGTAAGCGGTTGCGTGTGACGGATTTGTAGCGCCAAGCAAACGGGTCCGATTAACTCGAATCGTGTGGATCGACAAAGCGATTCCTTCGTTCTTTCTTGTAACTCCTCGAGCAAGATGGTCCAAGACCGTCACCTTATCGCTCCATAGTGCAAAGACAAAATCCACAGTGGAGCTAGCAAGGCTCGGATTTGTCATAATTATGATTATACCTCAAGTACTACGACCCGCTTCCCTTGGACAAACTCCGTCCCTCGGTTGCGGGATTAGGACTATGGAGTAGGAAGAGTGGAATAGCAACAGTCAGCCTTGTTCCATCCCCGACGTATCCATTCCGATCGTGAGCTCGGCACACCAAGTTGACTCAGGACAGGAAAGTAAATACAAGTTCGGGTAGTCAACCAGGCAATGAGTATTATTGATTCAGGGAAGCGATTCAGGAAAATTTTCAAAATCGCGAGTGGCAATTATGGCGTTAGTGGAGTTATTTGGATGAAGATGATTATCGGGAGGATAAGCAATCTTCGATATCCCGAAAAGATTAGGTGGAACATAAGTCCCGTTATAGATTCGAAATCGCAAGACGAGAAAGTCGCCCGCGATCGCGTATTGATCGGTCAAGACGATCCGATAAGTCAATGTGTTTTAAGAAAATAAAATATTTTATATCATTATTAAAAGTCGAGGGTACAGGGCTGTTTCTTTAAAAGAGAAATAATTGAGTTAGGTCCTTGTAAAAAGAAAATTTACAATTAGCCCTGTTTTGCCAAAAAAAAACCAATACTTTTGGGTTAAAAATTGAATAAGTAAATGTCCCGACCTTGAAAAATTATGAGGTCAGTTCCTAAATTATCTAAATTATTCAGAGATTCAGGTTTTTAATGTTTTGAGGTCGAGTTTTTATAAAATTCTCACATTGGCCCCAAATTTGTTAATGTCATTTCGGCGCTAAGTTTAAAATAATTGGAACTCACAAACCGGAAGGGCTTTTAATGTGATTCCAGTTGTAAAATGTCACTAAGGTCAGTGGGATATTGGGACAAAAGCAGTTTTAAAAGGAAATAAGTATAGGTCCCTTAATTTTTGAAAATCTCATTTTTGTCCCATTTTGAAATAATTGCCTTTAAGGCTTTTAGGGGTCCAATTGTTATGAAATTTGAACCTTGGGTCCAAAATATAATTATGTTATAGTTAAATTAGTATTTACAGGTGCATGGACTGCATAAGTCCTGGAAATTTTATTTTGGTCCTCAATTTTAATCTTTGACGATTTGGTCCTCAATTTTTATAAAATTACTTTCCAAGCTCTAAACACTTGGATTTCTTTAACACACTTAAAATATGTTATTTCCAGTCCCTTAAGAGTTAAAATTTCAAATTTTAAAAATAGGGTCTGGTACAGTTTCGAAAATTGCAATATAGCCCTTAAACTTCTAAAATTTTACAATCTAGTCCTTGGGCTTTTAAGGGTTGATTTTATTTATCTAAAAACTCTTAAAACTTTATTAAAATGTCCAAACATCATTTTTTAACCTGAGTACAGTCCCAAAACTCAAAAATTACAGGGGGTCCCTTAAGTTGTATTTTCTTGCAATTAAGTCCACCAACTTTCCATTTTTGCATTTTAAGTCCAAAAATTAAAATTTAATCAATTATGCTCGACTTGTCCAGGTTATAATTCATACAAAACATGGATTTCAAGAGTCATACATATACAAGTCCATTCACACAAGCATTCACCAAATATCATAATAAAGTGTACATGTATGCACCTATTTTTCAACAAATAGCATTTTTGAGCCATACTTGAGAAATTTTCAACTTGATACAAGAAATTAACATGCATTACATAACATATATATCTCAAGTTCTCAACATTAAAATACTACATGCATTTTAAGTAAAAACACCTAGAAGTTGGAAAGATTTTTCCACCCACCTTAAAAATGAACTTGTTGGTGAAAGATGAAATAGATCACTCTAGGAGAAGTGACTTAGGTCAGCCCCTAGGTCAAGGAATACCAAAAAAATGTAGGAGTCAGAAAATGAGGTTAAAAATTTAAGGAAAGAAGAAGGAGGTGAAGAATATTGGTAAAACTACACTTACCTTGTGTAGTAGATGAAATAAAGCTAGTAGAGCTCTCAAAATGGGTCTCTTTGCTCACTCTTAAAACAACTGTTAAGGTCAGCCCCTAAAAGTCCAAAAATGAAAATGGAGTATCAAAATTTTGGAAAATAGAAGAGAAGAAGAATATGTACTAAAAATCCCATTTTTCTTGCTTTATAGTCCAATTTCTCTTCAAAATCTTCAAAGTCTTGAAGTCCTTTTCAAGATGATGGTAAGGCTCTTAGTGTCTCCCAAGTCTTCTAAGTATACCTCAATCCAAAAATCAAACTTAGGTTAAGAAGTGAAGATGATGAGCTAGAGGATAACAAGATGATTTTTTGAACACAATTTCTTGCCTTGTTGCGGGGGTTCGAATTTTTTTGTGTAAGTAGAAGAGGGAGTTCTTGAAATTTTTGGTTAAGTGTTTGAAGGTTTGAAGAAGAAGATGAACATATGCTTAGAGAAAATGTGGGAGGATTTTAGAGTTTTGATGTTAAAAGATGGGTTAGTAGGGAATAATTAGGGAATTAAGAAAATAGCTAGCTTCATTTACTAGGGACATGAAGCCAAAAGCTAGCTTTTAAGGGAAATTTAAAATTTGTTGAGTTGACTAATGGAGTAGTGGGATTTGTAGAGAAAATTTTTAATTGTAGGCTTGCAAAACATAAAAAATAGAAATAAAATTATCAAAATTTTATTTATTATTATTTTTGTCCCATAATAATCTAATTGGGAGATACAAAAAAATAAAATAGTAATGCAAAGAAAAATGAGTTATTTCCTCATTTTATGTGATAAATTCGAAAATTAAGGAAAAAGAAAAAATATTTGGTTTCTTTTCTTTATAAAATTGTGGAAAATAAAATGTATAAATATCCATAATTAAATATTTAGAAACTTAAAATAAAAATGTGAAATAAGAAATATGTACTCCAAAAATAAATTAGAAATTGGTTGGGATGAATTATAGAATAAGATGAAATAATGATAAGGGTCGGAATATACTCCTAAATTATCAAGGGTCCAAAAATTCTAAAGTCGTAGTCAATCGATCAAGTATTAATACTAGAGGAGAATACAAAATTGCTAAGCTCAAAAATGCGAAATGCTTAATTGACGTTGGAAGAATTAAATAAAAGTAGAGTCGCGTTTCATTAATAATAGGTTTGTGATACATAGTCGAATAAATAATCATTACATAACATCGTATCTCACGTTGTTAAAATTGGGGCCTCACACACACAAACCATTAGAGCAACCACCTATTTTTGCAAAGGTAATAGTGTTTATATTACATATAACTAGTGCTTTTCGCAAACGATGCACGGGGTGTGTTGTGTCGGATCATATGAAATGAGTTATCTTTGGACCATATTAGGTTTGTTGTGTCTAACCATAGAAATTTGATGTAAATAAAAATTATTTTTGAGATATTATTAATAACTATTTGTGATATTACCGGTCGAGTAACTGTGAATTTTCTTTTGGTGGGCCTTGCAAATCATTTTTGCATCTAATTTTCGACATGTTATTTCCGTGGGATTCAAATTTCGCAAATATTTGAATTAAATAAGATAAAAATAAATAAATAAAATGGATATAATAACCTTGAATCTCAGTTTACTTCTAAATAGATATAAAGTATGTCCGTTGCTAAAGATCAAAATGTTTATATAATAAAAAATTATATGATTTTTTAATTCAAGTTTATAACATATGTATATAAACCGCAAAATTAAAATTGTTATGTGAATAATATGAAAAATGGGTTCATTATCTTTGATATAATGAATAACCCAGATTGATATTCTATATTAAAACTTTTAGTAACAACACATTTATATTGTTATAAAAATATAAATGATATAGAAAATAAAATAAAATCTTACCACGCTATAGTGAAAAACACATTCTAGATTCAACACTTGATTTTTGTGATTTTCTAGATTCAACACTTGAATTTTGTGATTGTATAATGACCTTTCATATATGCGACCAACCTAAGTTTTCATAGTCACATAGTTTTCCTCATGTTTAAATAATGAAGCCATATATATATATTTTTGTGGTTGAATTCAAAGAAAGCAAGAGAGACTTTACAACTGAGTTTGCTTGTAATGACATCTCACAATTGTCAACTATTTATAAGGGTGTAGGAACAACTTTGAAGGAAATTACCATCATATATATGTTATAATATAATACCATTAATTCAATATTTAATATATGGTAAATTTAATATATGGTAATAATTGATATGGTTTATGAATTGTTATATATAGATCAGATGTTTTAAAATTTAATTATTTTGGAATATTCTCACCGATGCAAGAAAAAAAGAGACGTTATCAATTTATATGATTTGGTCAATTTCGCATGGCAGATCGTTGATTGATTTTATACCAATTTGAATCGTTTGAACATTTAATTGCAATTATGTATACCAAAATTAAAAAGTCAACCATGAGTAATTTATATTCCAAACAACGTAAAAAATAAAATAAAAATATTCGGATTTTTTTAGAAAGTGTCATTTAGCGGAAAACATATTTAGAAACCATTTTGCTTTTATATATATATATATATATATATATTGTAAACCATTAAACAAAATCCCGAGGGCGGGGCCCCGCTAGAGGGAAGCCCGATCGGCGGGGCCGCTTTAACCGCCTCAGAAATGGCTCTGTACACACCCAAGAGGTAGCATCTCACTACAAGGAAAAGGAGTATTTGCGACGATACTGTCCCAAATAAAGGGTGGACACAAATAACGCGTCCCAAATTTCGTCACTATTATATTATTTGTGACGATTTGTCGCAAAAAAATAATTTGTCATCGCAAAAGGGTGGACACAAATAACGCGTCCCAAATAAAGCACTATGGTGTCGTTACAAAAACATTTAAGATTTTGCGACAAAATATCATCGCAAATAGTCGCCACTAATAGGTTAATTATTTGCGACGTCGTCACAAATGTTCAAATATTTTAGTGACGACTTTGTCGTTGCAAATGCTCCAAATTTATATATTTTTTATTTTAAAACTTATCATACACCTGTATTACAATATAACCTGATTCCTATATACTAGTATAGTAGTATTACTATACTGCCATAAAAAATAAATGCTGATTATCCATAAATAAACAAATATAACAATATGAACTTCTGAAAAAAATATAAACAAAGTACTCTTCAGTATATCATTACACTCACTAATCATGCTTAGCAGTTCATTACCACAACCATAGAAAAATTATGTCCAAAGATCATCCTAATGAAATAAATAATCCAAACTATCAAATAACTAGCCTATATTATGAAATGAAGGGAAATATATGTACTCTTCGCACAAAATGCGCGGGTATGAGGAGGTGAAGTCATGGAGAAAGAGAGATTAAGATTTGGGACTAAATGCGCGGGTATGAGGAGGGAATAGAATCGCGCGAATTTTAGACATTGACTCGAATATTTTAGACATTAACGACAACATATTGTTGCTATTATCTATCTTTAGCGACGACTAGTTGTTGTCGCTTAAACATTTTGTTGTAGTGTCTGCAAGTACCTTATTAAAAAGAAAAAAAGAAACAAATTCTTCCACGTCAATATTGTTCCTATGATTTGAATTATTAAGACTATTAAGATAATCCCATGAAACAATTGGGAAAAGAGAAAGATATTTGGAGATTTCAAGTTGCAGTAAGCCTTCGTTTGATTTATTTTGGTAATTGTAGTTGTGCTCTACTTACTTGATTTTGACAATTTAGTTGCATCTTTGATATTTTTTTTTTGAGGGAATTTGATATTTTGAATAATGTCTTTACCTTGAAATTTGAGTCTCACAAACATTTTGTTTATTTGTCGAATAGTGGTGGCTTGTTGGTGGAGGCGCCGGTGGTGAGATGAGCATCATTCGTAGCCATGGATCTTTCCTCTTTACTCGGAACGAGCTAGCCAAAGAGTTTGACTTTGATACCACTTGTAAGTCCAGTGGCTACGATAATCTAGAGGGGTGAATAGATTATCTCGGTTTTTTGATTTTGCCCTTTTTTCGGATAATCAAGCAAAGATGAAAGCTAAATACGGAAATAAACAACACACGTTGATTTAAAGAGCTTCACCCCACCTAGGGACTACGTGCTCTACCACCCCAAAGATATCAGGGATGGGTTTTGAAAAAGAAAAAGAAATTTTATTAATTACCAAAATTAATACAACACCTTGAGGATTACCAAAACCCTCTTACAACACCTTCAAGGAGATTACCACAATCTTCATTCACCACCTTGAAGAGTACCACACTCTCCAAACACCTATCACCTAGATCACCCAAGTGTATTCTTACCACAAAAATACTCACAAGGATGTCTTGTGTTGAATGATGACCAAAATCAAAATTACAACTCAATAATGAATAATACAATATGAGTACAAGTGTAATCAAGAATTGAAAGCCTAGACCTCAAATGTGTGCGGTGAAAGTGCTAAGGCTAATACAACAAGATATATGAAAGTGTTTGCTTGTTTGCTCTTTGCTTGTGTAATGTGTTGTGTCTTGTTGTTTGAATGAAGCCTCTATTTATAGGAGAGGTCTTGGCTTTGATTTCCATACATAGGCTCCTCCTGGGGAGTGATTTCTTTCGCAAAAGAAACCATTTAAAATCATCAATATAGGTAGAAATCAATCCCACAAATTAGGGAAAAGTCATTCGGAAATGTAACGGATAGTTTCTTTGATAAAAACATGGGTTCGACCGGTCGCGCAGAGATAAGATTGAAATAGGTTTTTGTGATTTTTTTACACAGGGGGACCGGTCGGAGGGGGTTCGACTGGCCGCCCTTGATCTTGATGGTTGGGGTTGATTAAAAACCGAAACAGAGAAGACAACATCTTTAGGAGGCGCCAGTACCGGTCGCCAGGGTCGGTCGACCGTCGCCCTCTATAATTTTTCCTACGTCCCTTTTCTGTTTCAAAACTCAACTCAGTGCGGGTTGCCCTATAGGGCAACCGGGTCGAGCTTGAAACAGAGATGTGTTGTCCAATTTTTATCGAAAATAAACTCCAAGAAATACTCCGAAAAATAGTAAAAACATTTTAAATCGATCGGAAGTATTTAGACAACATTTAGGGACATTGTTTTGGTTTAAAAACTCATTTGAACAAAATCATCAAAATCATGATAAAAACATTTATCTAACAAACTCCCCTTTTTGATGATTACAAACCAAAACGATTTTTACAAGGACGATTTTGAAAACGAAAATAATTTACCGGTTTACGAGTGAAATATTCGTTTAAAAATATTTTATAAAAAGCTCCCCTATTGATAAGCACATCAACAAGTAATATTGCATAAGCATAAGCTATAACAAGCTTTTACAGGATACACATAAACATCATGAGCTAATAAGCTCCCCCTGTCAAAATACTTATAATCTATTGCAATTAAGTCCATAATACAAGCCATGGACTAGGTATACTTGGCTTTAGGAAGCCATAGCTTATAGCTTTTATTTGCGAGCTTTTATTAACTTCTTTGAGCTAATGAGCCAATTTTCTGTTTCTCCCCTTTGGAATCATCAAAAAGAATGTTAGGATGATAAAAACATTATACAAGTATATCAAAGTGCGCTTTAGAATACGATTTATCAACCATTGAAAGAAGAAGGCTTAAAATCCGAAGAAATGGGAGAAATGTATCATGAAAAAAATCCATAAGCTCGTTTTGTTTGCCAAGACATGATCTCAATAAGTATTTAAGACTTTTGAAAGCAAGAGAATCATGTAGAAATTGAAATTTTCATTGTGACATTTCATCGAACACTTTGTGGGCGTAAAAATTAAAAGAAGTTGTATAGAGCCCTTGTAAATGAATCAAGCCAAAAACTTTTATCACCAAATCATATCAAACATCATACAATACAACATAACAACTAAGCTCATCATGATCATAAGACAATTTCATCAAGAAATATACAAGAGAGCTACAAACTCGAGGTTCAACCCAATTGAGCAAAGAAAGGAAAATTCTTACCATTCGATCGGTAAAGATGAGCGATGATGATGATAAACATGCTATATTAGGTCCAAGATATGAATTGAATGCATGGAAACAAATTTAGAGTGAAATTAGTGTGAATTTGGCGAAGGGACGAAAAATGGCAAAAATAAGGTAATATGACTGAGGAGGAGAGACGAAGCGGTTTTAATCCAAAAATAGCTAAGGGCGACCGGTCGACGTTGAGGGCGACGGTTGCCCTCAACCTCATCGCCCCACTGTCTTGGCAATTTTATTAAAATCCAAATTTTCAACCAAAAATCCAATTTTTCGCCCCTAAGTTTTAAACACATGCAAAATGCAAACGTAAACCTCATTCAATATGCATTATGCCTAACCGAGCTCGTATAGACGCAAAAGTCTCGGAAGATAGCGGTTTTGTAAAAATGTCCGCCAATTGATCTTGAGATGGTACAAAAGATATCTCAATTTTTCGTTTAGAAACACAATCCCTTAGAATATGATGTCGAATCTCAATATGTTTAGTACGGTTATGATGAACCGGGTTTTGAACAATGTTTATAGCGGATATATTGTCACAAAAGATAAGAACGTTTTCAAAAAAGCATTTGTAATCCGCTAAGGTTTGCTTCATCCAAAGAAGTTGAGTACAACAAAAAAGTGGAAATATATTCGGCCGCCGTTGAAAGTGAAACACAATTTTGCTTCTTTGAAAACCAAGAAACTAGGCAATCGCTAAAAATTGACATGATCCAGGAAGTACTTTTCCGATCATCAATATTTCCGCATAATCCGAATCACTATAACCTTTAAGAGAAAAATTTTCATTCTTTGGATAGAATAGACCATATTGAATAGTGCCTTTCAAATATCGAAAAATCTTTTAGCGGCACTCATATGAGATTCTTTGGGATTGCTTTGAAAACGAGCACATAGGCATATGACATGAAGAATGTCCGGTCTACTAGCGGTTAAATAAAGTAAACTACCAATCATACCTCGATACTTTGATTCATCCACGGACTTGCCTTTTTCATCTTTGTCAATTTTGACATTGGTTGCCATAGGAGTAGACACGGTTCTTCCTTCTTCAATGCCGAACTTTTTCAAAAGTTCCTTTGTATATTTTGATTGCAAAATGTATATACCTTCTTGGCATTGTTTAATTTGAAGCCCAAGAAAGAAGTTGAGCTTCCCCATCATACTCATCTCGAATTCTCCTTGCATTAACTTAGAAAATTTCTTGCACAAAGATTCATTAGTAGCACCAAAGATGATATCATCAACATAAATTTGCACAAGTAAACAATCTTGCCCTTTTTCAAAAACAAAAAGAGTAGTATCAACTTTACCTCTTGTAAAATCATTTTGCAAAAGAAAAGAGCTAAGTCTATCATACCATGCACGGGGTGCTTGTTTTAAACCATACAAGGCCTTTTAAGTTTATAAACGTCATTAGGCCTAGAAAAATTTTCAAACCCGGAGGTTGTTTTACATAGACTTCTTCTTGAATAAAACCATTTAAGAAAACGGATTTAACATCCATTTGGTAGAGTTTGAAATTTTTATAACAAGAATAGGCAAGTAAAATACGAATAGCTTCTAAACGTGCTACGGTGCAAAAGTTTCATCATAATCAATACCTTCTTCTTGACAATACCCTTGAGCTACTAACCTTGCCTTGTTTCGAACAATGTTGCCTTGATCATCAAGCTTATTCCGAATACCCATTTTGTACCAATAATAGTTTGAGAAGGAGGACAAGGTACCAATTCCCATACATCATTTCTTTCAAATTGATTCAATTCCTCTTGCATCTCCAAAAACCAATCCTCATCCTCAATAGCCTCCTTAGCATTTTTAGGCTCTTTTTGAGAAATAAGAGCTTTCTCGGCAAATTTTCTTTGGGTCATCACTTTATCAAGGGGATCACCAATAATAAGATCTTTTGGGTGATCTCCTTTAAATTTCAATGCCACGGGAAGATCCGAAGTATCACATTTGTCTTCTTGAGGAACACTTGAAGTGGATGGTTGATCATTTGATGTAGTAGGTTGATCATCATTTTGAACAATGGGTTCAATAATATCCTCTTCATCACTTTCATCATTGGGTATTCTTTCAACACCCAAAGCTTCATTGAATTTGACATGGATGAATTCTTCAACAACCCCACTAGTCTTATTGTAAACCCGATATGCTTTGCTCTTTGTTGAATATCCCATAAATATCCCTTCATCGGCTTAGGATCAAGTTTGTCCAATTGATCCTTGGTATTCAAAATAAAGCACTTACAACCAAATATCTTGAAATAGCTAATATTTGGAGTTCTTCCTTTCCAAGGCTCATATGGAGTTTTATTCATTTTACGACGAATGTAAACTCGATTAATGACATAGCAAGCGGTACTTACGGCTTCGGCCCAAAAATATTTTGGAAGTGAAAATTCATTGAGCATGGACCGACTCATCTCTTGTAGTGTTCGATTTTTCCTTTCGGCTACTCCATTTTGTTGAGGTGCCCTTGGAGCCGAAAAATTATTAGCATATCCCTTAGTTTCACAAAAGACTCTAAATTCTCCACCTCGATCACTTGAATAGACTTAATAGTATCTTCCTTTTCATTTTCAATAAGTCTACACAACTTAACAAACTCATTAACGACATCTCTTTTATTGGTAAGAAAAAGAGCCCAAGTATATCCGGAAAAATCATCGACAATAACGAAAGTGTAATGTTTTCCACTTAGACTTGCCGTACCAATATCCCCATACAAATCAAGGTGAAGCAATTGTAGTTTGGTTGTGGAAATTTCATTTTTGGGCTTAAAATTACTTTTAACTAATTTGTTCTTTTGACAAGTGTCACATAAGCCAAGATTTTCAAAATTCAATTTGGTAGTCCTTTCACATATTGGTTTTTGTAAATATTTTTCAAATTCTTGTATCCAACATGTCCAAGTCGCTTATGCCATAAACTAGTTAAATCATTATTGGCGACTAAACAAGAAACATTTTGACTAACCAAATCACTTGTACAAATTTTGTAAAGATTGCCTTTTCTATTTGCTTCACAAATATTTTTACCATTTTTAAGTATAAGGTATTTTTCTTTATTGAAAGAAACATCATAATTTGAATCACAAAGTTGGCTAACACTTATCAAATTAAACTTAAGCCCTTCTACTAAAAGAACATTACTAAGAGAGAAAGAATAGTTACCAATTTCTCTATTTCCAAGAATTCTTCCTTTGCCATTGCCGAACATGACCATACCCTCTTCTTGGAGCTTGATGTTGGTAAAAAGTTCTCTCCTCCCGGTCATATGGCGTGAACATCCCGTCCACGAGCCATTTTGAATCTTCCATTGTTGTTATAGCCCCTATTACCTACAAAAGAATTTTTTTAGGTGCCCTATAATTTTGGGGTCCATGGGGGTTAGTCTTGAAACCTTTGAGTCTCCAAACATGACTAGAGCTATTACTCAATTTGCAATTATTAGCATAATGTCCAACTTTGCCACAATAAAAACAAGTAGGAGTATTAGAGCTACTAGCAAGACGTACAAAAGTCGGACCTTGGTTATTTTTCTTAAAAACATTTTGAAATGGTTTATAACCAAGTCCCAATTTGGAATGCTCACCTCTTTGTGCATCTAAAATTTTTGTAATTTTATCCGTGCTTATGTTAAAACGATGCACATCATTTTTCAAACATTCAAGATTTTTGTGAGCAATTCCTTTTTGGTTTCAAGAGTATGAACTTGAGTAAGAGTAATAGCATGAGCTTTATCAAGAGTTTCATAAGAAGTAAATAATTTATCCTTTTCAATTTTAAGCTCTTTATGCTCCTTTTTCAAGGTCTTGTATTTAACAATCAAATTTTGAAATTCAATTTGCAATTCATCAAAATCACATTGCAATTCATCAACTAAGGAGGAGGTAGAAGAGTTAGATCGCACCTCATTATTTTCATCGTCTATGGCCATAAGACCATGTTCGGTTTCTCCTTCCTCGTCGGTTGTTTCAAGTAATTCATCACAAGTTTTGACCTCCGCATTTAGAGCCTTCTTTTTTGAAAAATGCTTCTTTTTCTTTTGTTTCTCCTCATCGAGTTTTGGGCAATCGGTAATGAAGTGCCAGGTGTTT
Organism: Rehmannia glutinosa; assembly: GCA_016081115.2. Lineage (NCBI taxonomy): Eukaryota > Viridiplantae > Streptophyta > Magnoliopsida > Lamiales > Orobanchaceae > Rehmannia > Rehmannia glutinosa. Next base: position 44,880,152 of record CM071929.1, read on the forward strand.
TCGCGTGATTTAAAGCAAGCATTATCTCTCGATTTTCTTGCCTTATTTTTATTCACAAATTTTGCAAATTTTCGAACAAGTGCGGCCGTCTCCTCATCATCATCATCATTATCATAGTATGCATTATTAGAAAGAAGAAGCCACGACTTTTAGGGATATTTTGCATACCCGATTGATTGATGGTTGGTTTGGAATTTTTCCTCTCCTCGAGATAGACTTTATAGATGAGGAGATTCCCGATGAGCTCGTCAAATTTGAGTGTCTCAAGATTTTGTGCCTCCGTGATAGCCGTCACCTTTTCGGACCATGAGCCGGGAAGAGCATTCAATACCTTAGTCACCTTGTCTTCTTCGGAGATGACTTTACCGAGGGCCACAAGAAGATTGACAATGTTATCAAGCCTTTCCACCATCTTAGAGATGCTTTCACCATCATACATGTTAAAGTTTTGAAATCTTTAACAAGCATGGTCTTTCTTACTTGCTTGACCTTATTTGTCCCTTCATATATAGTCTCCAATTTTTCCCAAACCTCATGTGCCGACCTTATGCCTCTTATGCGATTGTACTCGGTGGCGATGAAGAGAACAATGCAAAATATTTAAGACCTTGCCGTTTAGAGAGAAAGCCTTTTTGTCATTTTCATCGAACTCCTTGAAAGGCTTAGGAGCCGAGGTGCCATCCTCTAATTTCTTGGTTGGTTGATCAACTCCTTCAACAACCACATTCCAAATGTCGAACCCGCACCTTGTAGGAAGACTCCATACGATCTTTCCAAAATGCGTAGTTGTTGGCGTCGAATAGTGGTGGCTTGTTGGTGGAGGCGCGGTGGTGAGATGAGCATCATTCGTACCAATGGATCTTTCCTCTTTACTCGGAACGAGCTAGCCAAAGAGTTTGGCTTTGATACCACTTGTAAGTCAGTGGCTACGATAATCTAGAGGGGGTAAATAGATTATCTCGGTTTTCAGATTTTGAACTTTTTTGAATAATCAAGCAAAGATGAAAGCTAAATGCGGAATATAAACAACACACGTTGATTTAAAGAGCTTCACCCCACCTAGGGACTACGTGCTCTACCACCCCAAGATATCCGATGGGTTTCGAATAATAAAAAGAAATTTTATTAATTACCAAAATTAATACAACACCTTGAGGATTACCACAACCCTCTTACAACACTTCAAGGAGATTACCACAATCTTCCTTCACCACCTTTCAAGAGTACCACACTCTCCAAACACCTATCACCTAGATCACCCAAGTGTATTCTTACCACAAGAATACTCACAAGGATGTCTTGTGTTGAATGATGACCAAAATCAAGATTACAACTCAATAACGAATGATACAATATGAGTACAAGTGTAATCAAGAATTGAAAGCCTAGACCTCAAATGTGTGCAAATGAAAGTGTTAAGGCTAATACAACAAGATATATGAAAGTGTTTGCTTGTTTGCTCTTTGCTTGTGTAATGTGTTGTGTCTTGTTGTTTGAATGAAGCCTCTATTTATAGGGAGAGGTCTTGGCTTTGATTTCCATACATAGGCTACTGGGGAGTGATTTGCAAAAGAAACCATTTAAAATCATCAATATAGTCTGTTAGAAATCAATCCCACAAATTAGGGAAAAGTCATTCGAAAATGCAAAGATAGTTTCTTTGATAAAACAGGGGTTCGATCGGTCGCGTAGAGATAAGATTGAAATAGATTTTTTGCGATTTTTACACAGGGGACCGGTCGGAGGGGTTCGGCCGGTCGCCCTTGATCTTGACCGGTTGGGGTTGATTAAAAATCGAAACAAAGAAGACAAACATCTTCGGTGGGGCGCCAGTGCACGGCCGCCCGTGGGTCGACCCACCCCGGCCGACCGGCCGCCTCCATAATTTTTCCCACGTCCTTTTTTCTGTTTCAAAAACTCAACTCAGTGCGGGTTGCCTATGGGACGCCAAGTCGAGCTCCGAAACAGATGTGTTGTCCAATTTTTATCGAAAAATAAACTCCAAGAAATACTCAGAAAAATAGTAAAAACATTTTAAATCGATCAAGTATTTAGACAACATTTAGGGACATTGTTTTAGTTTAAAAACTCATTTGAACAAAAACATCAAAATCATGATAAAAACATTTATCTTACAAAATGAGTGCGTATGTCCATTCTTTAAGTTCCCTATTTTACTAAAAAAATATAATATTATTTATTATTTATACTAAATATTATTATAAATGTATGGTTATTACAACAACACACCCTATGGCCACCCACCTCTATCAAATTTCTATAAATTTCACGGATATAACTATAAATCAAGGGGTGATGGTTGATGGTTGAAATTTGATATTTATAAGATGAAAGAGTCAACCGATTATTTTTTACCCGTCAGCATATGATTTAATTGTTTTGTCATAATTTTGATATGCTATGATTTTTTCATTCTTATCAACGAGCAAACAACTTAAATAATGCTTATGTATAAATTAAGAAATTTAATATTTTGAGAATAGATATAAACTAAAAATTTATTATACTCTCTCTATATATAATATAATACACATATAAATTTATTATTTAAACTAAAATATTATCATAAATGCATGGTTATTACAACAACATACTCTATGACCGCCTTCATCAAACTTATATAAATTTCAGGGATAACTACAAACCAATGAGTGATGGTTAATGGTTGATATTTGATACTTATAAGATGACAGGGTCAACCGATTATATTTTAGCTCATCAACATATGATTGAATTGTTTTATCACAATTTTGATATACTATAATCTTTTAATTTTTATCAACGAACAAACAACTCAACCATTTTGCGAGGGGTATGATTCTCTTTTTATTTTATTTTTTTCGTTTTTAAATGTTGGCAAATGATCTCTATTAATCTTCTATTTTTCTGTTTTGCTTTTCTTTCTTAGGCTTTGGTTTGTTGGCCACAAGATAGGCCTGATCGCGTCTTAGGAATAGGTTAGCAGGGAAAGTCAAGTAAGATTATGAAATTCTCACAGTTCATAATAACTGTAAACATTTTAGCTTCTATAAGAATCATACCATTTTAGTTCATGATAGGCCTGATCGCGATTTATTCATGTTTTGTTGAAAAGAAAAGCTATATTTTTTATATTCTTGTTACTAATATCGTTTTGCATTATTTATAAGTTGTGTAAAATTTTCAGAATCCTTATAATTGTTATAATTGTATAACTTGTATTTTGTATTTATACGTAATTAGTATATATAAATAAAACCTTGTGTTTAGTAATACAAATGTATAAACGATAATATATTTATAAATTTGTACTTTGCAATCATAATAAAGAATTAAAATTTGTGACTTAATAACTTAGGTACGATAAAAGAGTCTAGAGCTCAAATAGAAAACGACAATGAAAGAATAATACACTAATTAAAAAGGCAAGTATATTGATATTTTGTTGTTTTTGTCACTTGTCATGTGATATTTTTATTGGAATAAAAACTTGATTTGGGTCCAAATAATATTGGGCGTGAAAATATATTTTTAGTTAAAAGATAAATAAGACTCTAGCCCAAATGCCCCAAGTTCTAGAATATCTCAAGAAATATTTTATTAAATTATCTTAGATATTAGTAAAGCTTGTATAAACTTCTAGGTTGCTAGATATTTTAGAAGATAATTCTAGTGGATAAATTATAGCCTTTAGAACAAATAAATCATAACCATTGGTTATGAAGTTATCTTAGTATAAATGGGGGCGTCTTGCTTATTTTGTAACCGCCAAAAAAAAATTGAGAAGAATAATCAGTAGAAGAAAATATTCTTCCACGAAAGCTTTATTTTATTTCTTAGCCTAAATAGCCTCATATTTCTACCAAGAAAAACAATCCCTTTTCCAACTTCCAATTTCTAAGTAACTCTTTTTAACTAAATTGAGATAACACTTCTCCAACACTTTTTTATAAGTAAAACAAACATGCCAAGAGTTCATGGACTTTTTTACAATAAACGTGACGATTGGGGCATCCCGTGCTTCTTCAATTATCACAACTCCACCATTCTCGGATCCTTTCGAAACAAGTCAATTTGCTTCCTACAACGGTTTCCTACCCGACATTCACTCGTATATTGAGATTCCAGTCATCGCCACTTGGCGTTTGATAATTTTAATCCACCACTCCAACGGCCATCACAAAGATGATGGTAATCTCGAACGAATCCATCTCGCATCCATCTTAAAAGCCGCTAATCGAGAGCTAGGGCTATGATAAGAACCGAGTTTCGTAGCAAAAAGAGGGTTATGATAAGGCGAGTTTTAGCAAAAAAGGCTCTATGATAAGAGTGAGTTTCAGTAATGAGCGATCGGCGCACGGAGTTAACTAGTGGCGTGATTGGGTAATACCGACTGGTCGGATATTTTTAGGTATTGGGTACCCAATATCCGAAATGAAAAAAATCGGGTCGGATATTTTTTGGCTAATTCGTTCCCATAGGCAAATCTATCATCTATGTTAGGGTTGCACTTTGGTCTTGAGCCAGTGCATATTTTGAAAAAAAAAAATTAGTACTATAATTTATATATTATTTATAATTAGCCCACCATAATATTTAACTCAAAACTCAAATCCACCCCAAAATTTAAATTTATTTTAAAAATCAAGAATAAAAAACTTAAGAGTTTTGTGTTTTTTTTATGTTATATGATGACCTTGATGCTATAATTTAATAATTTGTTTTTATCTCTTTAGACTATTTCTTGGTTCTTAATTTATAATTAGTACACTTATCATATTATTAATTTTAGTACTTTTAAATTGTAATTAACTATTTGTATTGATAATTCATGAGAATATGTATTCTAAGTATCAAATATATTGTAAAAATCATATGTTTAAGGGCCCGAATAATTTGTCTCCCTAAGTGTCATTATGAGATATGAAATTGAAAATTCATTTTTTAAAGAAAAAGTTATCTATTTTTTGTAGCTTTTTATATTTAGTTATTGGTTTCTTCTTGTTTTGTGGATAGAAAACAAATAATATTGAGAATATGATACCCGCAAGGGTGGCCAAGTTGGTGGAGTAGGTGAGCGCGGGACTGAAAGGTCACGAGTTCGATTCCCCCTACCAACACTTTCTTGGTTGAGCCTGTCACACAGGGCTTGCCTAGTGTGGTTTACTGGTTGGCGTAGTTTGCGGTGCTAGTACGCCCGGCCCGAGGGTTTATCCAGTGCGCACTCAAAGAGTAGCGGCTGCGGGTTCCCCCGTTATCAAAAAAAAAAAAAAAAAAAATATTGAGAATATGATATGTCCATTTTATTGCTAATATGAAAACATCATTATTTGTTTCCCTCCTAGGAAATAGTTTCTACTTTTTAGTAATAAATAATATAGCATTGTAATTATTTTTTATATATATAATATATAATTTTTATTTCTTAGCCCACCCTACTACTAAATCCTGGATCCGCCATTTGCATTTGTGGATTTGAGCGAGTCGCGAGTAATGATCATGGGCTGTGATTCAAAAGCTAGCCAAACAACCCCTAGTAGGGCAACCGCGTTGGTCAATTGACGAGTCACCTAATCCTACTCTGTAAAGTATGCCATTACATTAGTCGGTTACGGCATTGAAGAAGGAAAAATTATTACATCATTCAAAATTCATACGGTGACACTTGGGGCTATTATGAATACGCTAAAGTTCGGAGACATTTAATCATTAACATCCAATTTCCAAAGGTCTCACATTGGACAAGAAAAAGGTGAAGATGATGAAAAGGTGAAGAGGATGAAGGTTGAAATTGTATAAAGATTAAAATCTAGAACAACATTAGTGGTTGTGTCCGGTAATATTCGAAATCTTCTCCATTGGATCAAAAATTGATTTTTTTATAGATGTGTTGTTTTTATATTATTTTTAATTTATTTGGTTTTAATATGTGTTGTTTTGTGTGCATATTTCTTGATTTTTTTATAATATTCGATAGTATAAATTGATTATTTAATGGGACATGAATTAATTTTTCACTGGAATTTTATTCGATGAAATATGTTCAAAACAACTTTGAAACAACAACGTAAAAATATTTCAAAAAATTGGCGAGAGCGTAAAATATCCGAAAAAGGTGGAAGTATAAAAAAATCCGAGAAAAAAGCCTCGCAAACGTAAAAAACATCATTTTTTAGAATATTTTTCAATAATGTCCTTAACCTAAGAAAACAACTTTCTTTTATTTTCTTTTGTACCCTTATTTTATTTTATTTTGTACAAGACATTTTCTCACCATGACACAAATAAAGGGTTGTGGCCCAACTTTCTCCGAATTCTTGCGTGCCAAAATCCAACATCGGGTCGAGGCTCGAGAATAACGGGTAATTCGACGCTAGATCGGGTATTACTCTACTCGCACTCCTTATGCGACAACTGCGACACATGTTCATTTCCTCTTGCTTTTCATTTTTTTTTTAATGTGTTTTTCATTATTTTTATTTCATTTATATAATAAAACAAAATGTTTAGATATAATAAAAAATGTTTAGATAAAAAAGGTTTACATAAATATAATTTCTCAAGTTATATAATTTAATTTAGATCTGAAAATTTACCCTCAAAATTAATTATTGAATTTTATATTTAAAGTTTAATTTACCCATAATTACATTTGATTGTTTAAGGTAAATTTTGGATTCAAGTTTTGCTTTTAAAATTATATATTTGATTTTATATTTTTTAGAAAAAACTTATCCAATAATATGAGATGATATTTTACCCTTAGATTATTAAAATTTAACCCCATAATTAAATACTAAATTTTTAATTTAAAGTTTTGCCCCAAAATTAAATATTTTTGCCTCTAAAATTCTTTCGGGGTGTAAATCCAAATTATAATTCTTATATCTGAAATAAAATAAAGAAAAGAAAAAGAAGAATGTACAAATATTAGATTTATTTGTTTATTTTTATCAAGTATTTAACTTTGAGGGTTCCGGATCCAAATTATTTAACTTGAAATAATGTTTTTGTTATGTAAATAGTTATTTATCTAAATATTTTGTGTTTTTATCTAAATGAAATAAAAATAATGAAAAAATATACAAGTGTCACATGTTGAGTGGACAAAAATAAAATATTTAATTTTCGGGGCAAAATTTGAATCCAAAATTAACCTTAAATAGTCAAATGTGATTATGGGTAACTTAAACTTTAAATATAAAATTAAAATTTTTAATTTTGCGGATAAATTTCATATCTAAATTAACTCATTTAACTTGAGAAAATATCTTTCTGTAAATATTTTTTATCTAAATATTTTGTTTTATTATATAAATAAAATAAAAATAATAAAAAGCACATTCAAAAAAATGAAAAGCAAGAGAAATGAACAAGTGTTACATAAAGAGTGCAATCGGATACTATCCGATTGCTAGCATCGAATCACCCTGAATAACCTCGAAGCTTGCTCCTTAACCGATGACCGCCGAACTCATTTGTGAATATTCTTTTTCCATTTTTTTGTGGAGAAAATCAAACTTGTATTCTTCTAAAACTCATCAACAAGTGATAGTCTTTTTAACTAGGTTGAATAAAGGCCGAATTTTTAAAGTACCCATTATAGATAGCAAAACCTCTTTTTACTCATTAGTTTAAAAAACCTCCTTTTTAAAAGCACTTTAAAAATATCCTCCAACCTCCTTTATCTCTACTTCCTTTTCCTCTTTTTATACTTTTTCTTCTTTTTATGTGTCACGTTATAATAACTGACATTTTATGTCGCATTATAAATTTATAACGTGATAATAGTTTATAACATGATATTAACTTATAACGTAATAGTAGTTTATTTAATAGTAGTATCTCTCGACGCCCAAAGACTCCCATGCCTTTCTTGGTTGGACCAAGGCTCATTTTTAGAAATCTTTCTTCATTTTTAGAGAAAGAAGCGAAACTACAAGAAAGCTTTCTCTATCTTTTCTTTATGGATAACCAATTCATTTTCAAATATAGTTGGGAGATTTTACCCAAAAAATGGGTCAAAAATGGAAAGATCGAACATGGGAATAGATATGATACCAATACGGACTATCCATTTCAATTGTTGTGCTTTCTGAAATTGTGATAACATAACAAATTATAATGTGATATATTTTTCCACGTTATTAAAAATAATGTGGACATAACTATTATTTTATATATTTTTAATGTGGATATATTATCATGTTATACACTTTTTTAACATGGATGAACATCCCACGTTATCATTTTATACATTTTTAACGTGGATAAACACATAACGTTATCATATTATACATTTTTAATGTGGATAAACACTCACATTATAATGTTATATATCACATTCTATATATATATATATATATATATATATATATATATATTTAATGTGGATAAATATCTCATGGTATCACGTTATATATTTTTAACGTGGATAAAACACTATTTTAGCTTCTCCATTTTAAACAAGCTGGATTAGTGAGATAGTATACTAGACCTAAAGTAAATTATGCTCCAAACAAGTCTAACTCAAACTCCAACCAAACCAAATTAATTATATCCTAAAACAAAGTCAACAAAAATGTACTCTTAAAATTATTTGATAAATATGAAAAAATTCAAAGATAATTAAAAAATATTTGAATAAATCTAAGTGTTACTATATAAAATCTAAAAACTATTTAATAATATATAAATAAAATTTCGAACATTATTTAATCAATCTAAAAATTATTGGAAAAAATCAAAAAATTATTTTAAGTCAATAAAAAGACTAAGTTTTTTTTTTAAAAAATCTTTAAAATTTTCATATTTATTTAAAAAGTATAATTTATAAAAATTACTTTCTATGCTTGTGGTGAAGTGTGAACTACTAATACAAAATAAGCGGAGCTTTAAAAATATTCAAAGCGGACAATATATCAAAGTTCAACATTAATTATATTAAATAACAAAAAATATATATATGACCGATAAGCGGATGATCGAGAGCGAAAAATGAATTATGAAGTTGAAGATAATAATTCTATTATAGATCATTATTCTCATAAGAAACTTCAACAACAATGTTATTAAATAATTTTTTGTTGAGCTACGAGAAAATAACACTAAAATCGTGTAAATTCTTAACAAGTTGGAGATAATTAAGATTCAAAGGTGACATCAATTTTAACAAAAAATAAACAACAATTGAGTGGTTTTTACGAAGTCTTTATATATTAATTATATATAGATTATATATTAAGGAATTATTAATTTATATATTGTGTGAGGTCTATATGAACTTTTGAATATAGATTATCTTATAAATTTAATGAACTATTAATTCGCAACTTGTCCATGAGTTGGGATCTCGAAAAACAATATTATTTTTAAACGAAATTATTAATTAACCAATAATTTAATTATCGAGGTTCTCGTGTATCTAGTAAATTTTTGTAATAGTTCATATTAACACTCTTACGAAGATTGAGTTCCATATAAGTTTAGTTGTTCCTATATAAAAAGTATTTTAGCCGTCACCATTCCAATGTTGAAAAGAGTTTGGATTGAGATTTATTTTTTAATCAAATGAATTTTATCAAAAAAACTTACAAGAAGCAAATTGTAAGTCCTACAAAATTATAAACATACATGGATCTAAAAGAAAAACTTTAAACCTAGATAGATCTAATTGATCGTAGAATCAATAAATTATTACGGAGGTTCGCACAAAACATATACCAAAGATGATCTTGTATTTGTCACGTATCGTCGGGTAATTGCTCGTCTAATATTCTCGAACAAAATCTCGCACATGAGACAAACTAATTAGTTGGAAAAAAAAAGTCACATATCGGGGGATAAGTAAAAGCCACATATTGAGGACAAATAAAGTCACCTATTGGAGGACAAATTTATTTAGATTATAAGCAAGAAAAATTATTTCCCCCATCCTCCATAGGAGGAGGAGGGGAGGAAAAAATGAAGAAAATGGAGAAGAGGGGCTAGGGTTTGGAGAGAGAGCGGGGGGTGTCGGATCGAGATTCGAGAGAGAGTATATATATATATATATAAACTCTCGCATAATAAAGATCTTTGATTTATCCTATGATTTTCAATTTTGTAAAATTAAATTCGACAAATAAGAGATTTTCATGTAAAAATATTTGGTACTATAAGAGAGAACGAGAGGGGCATTTCACGTTAAACAACTACTACTTTTTTCTGATAAATCATTAAACTCATTTTTATAGTTCTTTCAAAAAAAAAATCAATTTATTAGTATTTTTCTTCTTCTCAGTAACGAAAAGTAACTTTTGAATTTAACTTCACCACGTAATAAACATGTCCAATTACATAAAGAAATTGTAGCACATATCTATGGCATGTTATGTCATCCTTTTCAGTCGGGAAGGGGGTGATTTGTGTGAGTATTTACTTTTCAAAATTTCCTGTGCAGATTTAATGCATTTATATATGCTCCTTCAGATATACATCTTTCTCTAATCTAAGTTGTACTTTTTCAAGAAATTTGAGCATATCTGAAGTTAATTACTTCACCATATTGTGTTGAGAGGATGAAATAAAGCAAAGCCAATTGGTTGGGCACAAAGTTTGAAACCAAATTTTGATGTAAGTTCGAAAATCTTCCTATTTTTATGAATTGTTTTCAACAAGTAATTATTTGGTTTTATGTTTTGATATCATAATTCAAGCTTATTCGTTTAGATTTTATGGCGTCATTATTATATCATCGTCACATCATTTTCGGTATTTACTTCATGATATTTGACGATTAGTTTTCTGATTTTAACAATATTATTCGCCAAAATCGTTGAGCGTGTGGTGATTTTTGGTGTTTTTAGTAGCTCCCTTGTAAAGATTAGAATTTTAATTATGTAATAAGGATTGTAATTCTTTTTTTTTTTTTTTTTTTTGCATATTAAGGACTTCTGATACATTTTATATGTAACCCTCCATTAGAACTTAAACATTGGCAGTGTAAGTCTGATGATTAATTCTTTATTTTGTTTGTATGTCACATAAGATATAATATGGGATACCAATTGAGAATTAACGTGATTTAATTAATTTTAGAATCATGATTAATTTCAGAACGCCCATTTAGAGAACGTATAATTAGGCTTTAAATGCAAGTAATATTTGTCAAGACATGCTCTTAATTGATCCAAATAATCCACTTTTGAAATTTATTTGGTTGGTTTGTCTATTTAAATGTGATTTTGTACTGCATTGCAACGGATTTGCTTGATTAATGAAAGCTTTACTTTATTTCAAAAAAAAAAATGTGATTACAATTTAATTAGATGATGTTGTTGCGTGTTGGTACTTTTTAGATGATTCATTTGTTCATAATTTCTTAAAACACAAATATTTTTTATTATCAACATTTTCCAATCATAATTTGTAATTTCTCTTTAAAGTAAAATGATAATAATGATTAATTCGCAATTATTATATTACTTGTGTGTGTGTTCTTTTTTTCTTTTTTTTTTTCTTCCATGTGAGTCCTATTACAAATTTTGATGGCCACTTGTTAATAGAGGTGTTAAACGGGTTGACCCTAACGCTTCAAAGCTAAATGAGTCACTGTTAAGCGGGCTAACATTTTGTGAACCTAATCCTATCCCTAGCGGGCTTTGGGCTAAATCAAGGGCCACTAACGGGCTACAAGCCAATTTTTATTTTATTTTATTTAAATCTAATTTTTATACTAAAGCATTATAACAATATAAAATTCAAACTAAATATGCAGAACTAAATTACACAATTTTTTTTTATGTTGCATTACAAGGATAAAAGTCTAAAAATTCAAAATACAAAAATTCAAGTACAATCAAACATCATCATTATATATCGCCAAAGCTTTGAAACTTTAAGAAGATGCTTACCGCAATAAGAGTTAAAATAAAAATATGTGCAATTAAAACTCATTTCTAAAATGAAAATAGAAACAACAAACTACAATATAGATAAACACCATATAATGAATACTTTCTTAATACCTTTTTGTCACGTAAATTAAATAAATATAAATAATGATAAAACGTGATTTGGTGTTCAATGTTTGTGCGTGAGATAAGTTGGAATCTCAAAATGCAACATGCAAATTCATCTTTATAATTAAATGAATAAAGTTTTAATTATTTATCACATTTAAGTCACGAAAATTTTAAACTATTTAGATTATATTATTGTATTTATTTGAGAGATATAAATTATATAACATTTTAAATCATCACAATCGATTACATTTTAAGTAACTATAAAAATATCTTTTTAGGAAATATTACGTAAGTTTTGTTATCCCTTAATTCACCAACCCTCTATTTTGAAAAACAAAAATTCAAAAATATGAAAGTACAAAAATTAAAAAAAAGGGGCCGTCGGGCTACTGACCTGGGCCAAAAAAGCCCGGATTTAAACGAGCCAGAAAAATTTGGCCCTAACCCTATTTTTTCCGGGCTAGACGGGTTGGCCCGTGGGCCCAAGCCCGTTTAACATCTCTACTTGTTAACTAGAGAATTTTAGAGACTCAACGTTGTGATCATTAAACAAGACCACATTTTTATATTGACTCTGTCATCGAGTGTCATATATAATTTAATATTTTATTTTTTCAATAGAGAGAATTAAGGAAACTCATGAGTATTTGTTTGAGCAATATTTGTTTCATCAGTGAGTTTTGGTTCATAGTTGATCTTATACTATCACGAGACGGGCATATTATAATAAGGTAATTGTTCCACAGTTTCAAAATAGTTCGAAGAAAATCTTTATTTTTGCACTTATTTCTCCTTGTAAACATCATGTTTTCGTATTTCCCCCACTCATTTTGTGTTGTAAACTTCAATAGGTGCTTATTCCCGTATCATTTGGATGGTTTCGTAATTTTTGAATAGAATTTTGTATGCAAAAACGAACAAAAAAAAAAATCAATCACTACAAGAAAAATACATACAATATTTCTATCAAAATTTGAACGGTGTTGGTAATTTGTCGGTATTCGAGAAAATAATATTTTTTATTTTGTAGATATAAAATTTAGTGACAAAATCACTTATGTTAGTAAACTATAATTTTCTTGTAGTGAATTGCAATTGTGTGTCATTAATTACACTTCAAGATGCAGAAAATAAGGATCACTTATTTGGTTCTCATTATTTCATTTAATAGTAGAACGAATGTCACTAATTAAAGAGGGCAAATTTCGTAGAAATTGTGTGTTCTCACCAAGAATTGCAATGACTTCAAATACATGGCAGCATTCACGATTTCAGATATCATACATATATACTAGTTGGAGTTAAATAAATGCGAGATCGAATAAATTCGTAGCATGTTTCATGTAAAGTTGTTAAATTTATTACGTCTCAGTTACATAACTTCCCAACATTCATTAATAAAAAGGTTCATTATAACGTACCTTTAATTTCAGATATAGGTGTAGTTACTACACTATATTCCATTTAATTAGACGTTACACTTCCATACTTGATTAATAAGGTTATTTAATTCCCTGTTTATTTGATTGAACGACAAAAATTAGGATGAAGATTGCAAGTTATTTTGCGTAAAACATTTAGTCTCTATTGCTTTTGGTCTTTAAAAACATATACTTGATTAATGTGACAAGTTGATTATTAGATCACAAAGTAGCAAGCATTAAGCCCAAACTGGTTCCGGCAATAAAACAAAGGTATGTTTCAGTTATTAAATGCTTAAACAATTTTAAGTCTTTAATCATGTGGAAATTAAAAGAACAACAAAAGGATTCATTAACTGTGCATTTTATTTACTATTATGTTTGGCAAGAAGTTGTTAATGGGAAATTGGTTCTAATAAATGTCAAATTTCCTTGATATTAAACTTTTTATGGTTTTAATGTTTTATTTTATTTAAATAGAAGTGAATCCAAATTGATTTAAATGATATTATAAATTTGTATGGGTTCTTAATTATTTTCTTATAATTGAAAATTAAAATTTAAAAATGGGTGCCAGTTTGTGATCTTTATGTTTTAATGATGTAAAATCGGTATAAATACCACATATGAGTCCGTTGGATTTTTGGAACTTCTCAACAAAGAAAAATATTTTTTAGCCATGTTTTTCAAAAATATGGTTTTAGCAATTTTTGAGCTCAATCGTCAACTTTGCCCTTTTTTTTCATTTATACTTTGCATCATTTTTGAAAATGGTCAAATACCTCACCAAAGAATACAAGAAGTGTATGATCGTAAATTTGTAGTCAAAATTGCTAAAAACATGTTTTTGAATATACATTGCTATTTTTCATTTTATCAAAACGTAAGTAGCCAATTTGGCCTATTACCGCATGGCTAAAAAACATGTTTTTGAATACACATGGCTATTACGTTTTTGTTTTTATTCCTTTCAAAAACATTTTTGGGTATAAATTTGCAACTTTGCAATACATATCGATCTGTATTTTCCTAACTCGAAGAATGAAATTTTTTCAGGGTAAGATGTTTGTTATTTTGTGCTCTCTGCTAGTAACAGGTTAGTGCTTTTCCTCATTTATGAAATCATGTGTTGATAAACATCCTATGATTTTACCTAAAATTTGTTTGTTAATTTTATTTGATTCAGGTTTTGCTTTTGCAACCTGTGCTTCACTCTATGACTACTCAGCCAACATTGAAGTAAGGAAAAACAATCCATATAATTATAGGGATAATTACAAAAACCACCCCTCAAGTTTGCGTTAATTACAAAAAAACCCAAGAATGTTTGAAAATTACAAAAAAAAAAAATCCCACGAGATTTGATTCTTTAAATGTAAGGGAACAATTGCAATACTTTTATAAATGTAAGGGGATGTCTGAAATATTTTCTCTTATGAAGTGGATAAAATGTAATACAGAATCAAATCTCTGTTTTTCTTTTTGTAATTTTCAAAAATATGGGAGTTATTTTGTAATTAACCCAAACCTCAGGGGTAGTTTTTGCAATTAACCCAAAAATATCTAGTAGTGATTCTTAATTTTTGTTTATAAACATACCTTATGTTCGCGTACTCATTGGAAGTAATTATCTACACAACAACAATCCAATTTCAGTGCCTGCCGGAGCCTCTGCCGCCTCAGTACAACGGTGGCCTAGTACGAAACCCGAACTTCGATATGGGTTTGGATCATTGGAATGAATTTGGAGACGAAAATGATGCCAAGAAAATCTAAGACCGGTAACAATTTTTGGTCTCATATAACAGAAATCTGCCATTTGATAGTTCCTCACATTGGGTTTATCTTCAGAAAGACATGTTGTATACCTTTTCAGGTAAAAAAATCCATGATTATTTCTGTTTCCATCTTTTTCTAAGAATAATGAAAAATTGCTAACAATTTATTTATTTATTTATGTTTTACAGCATGGTTGCAACTAGATAAAGGAAGTGAAACAGTTTCAGCTTTCTACACAAGCACTAATTACCATACAGTCCTTATTGGTTCTGTAGTAGCTAAATCTGGCTGCTGGTCCATGCTTAAAGGAGGATTTACAGCATATGAAAATATGAAAGCTGAACTTCATTTTTCAGTATTAATCTCCGAAAATTGCCCCTTTCTTTCAGATTTGCCCCTTAATTTACCTTAATTTGACTTGTTTTTCGTACTTTGCAGACCAACAACACTGATGTAGAGCTTTGGATAGATAGTGTGTCGTTGAAGCCGTTTACCAAATTAGAATGGCAAGATCATCAGAACGAAAGCATCAACCGGGTAAATTGTTGCGTATTATACCAAACTGGTCACGAATTAGTAATACTTAACCAGTTCAGTCATTATGTGTTCCGTTTGTTTTTCAATACATTTTGGGAAAAATTGCAAAATTAGTCTTGTAACTATATACGACAGTAAAAAGTCATGTAAAAACAAAATGCCCAATTTGCAAAATAGTTCTGCAACTGTACGAAAATCTCAATTTTGGTCCTTACTTGAGTTACTCCACTATTTTTTCTGGTGCTTGAGCTTGAACTCGTTTGTCCTCTAGCAGAGGGATAAAGGCAGCTTTTGGAAATCTGATAGAGAGAGGAACTGCATGTGCCACTCGTATGATTGAATCCAGTGAAATTAGTATCAAAATTGAGATTTTCATATAGTTACACATGATCATTTTGCTACTGCCATATAGTTACAGGACCAATTTTGCGATTTTGCCATGGAGATCCTATTGGGACAAGATTTTCATGTGTTCTGATTTTAATCATGCTGGTTAACGTTTTCCAGGTTCGAAAACGAAATATAAGAATCCACGTCCACGAACCGGCAGGGACAAAAGCTCCAAGGCGCGAAAATCGCCATCGACCAAACACGGCCTCATTTCCTGCTAGGCTGCAGCACAACAGAAACCATCTTAAACCACAAGGCCTACCAGGACTGGTTCACCCCACGTTTCACCGCGACGACGTTCAACAACGAAATGAAATGGTACTACACGGAAGTCCTTCCGACCAAGAAAACTACACCGTCCCCGACGCGATGGTTTCGTTTTTCAAGAGACACAAGATTTCCATCAGGGGCCACACTATTCTCTGGGCTAGCACAAATGTGACCCAATATTGGGTTAGACTCTTACAACCCAAGGATATTCTCAAGGCGGCCGTTCGGCGCGTGGGGTCCGTCGTTTCGAGATATTCGGGCGATGTTATTGGATGGGATGTTATGAATGAGAATCTGCATAACTCGTTTTATGAAGAGAAACTCGGGCCAAATGCTTCTGCCATGTTTTATCAGATTGTTCGAGCGTTGGATCCGAATACGCCCCTGTTTTTGAACGAGTATAATACTTTGGAATTTCCTACGGATATGAATGTTATTCCGTCCAGGTACGTGGAGAAGATTAGGAGACGACATCGTTTCCGGGAATGAGAAAATGGATGTAAGGATTGGATTACAGGGTCATTTCTTGCGGACGCCGAAGCTGTCGCACATGCGAGCTACGTTGGATGTTTTAGGCGCGACGAATATGCCGATTTGGCTCACGGAATTGGACACGAAAAGGGGTCCAGCACAGGTAAAACTGCCGATGGGATCTTCTATTCGATTATCTTATGTTTCACTTTGCACGGATGATTATCTTATCTTTTATACGTGCGACAATCATCGGTGGAATAACCTAATTACCAAAAAAAAGTCTGTTGTCTTTCAAAATTATAAATATCCCTTGATATCGTACTAATTTTTTTAAAAAATTTAAAATACCACTTGATATTTGTTTCTATTTTACAAATTAGACCCTCAAATCAAATCAGGGTATTTGTTAAGAAGATACAAATGTCAATACAATGTTTGTAATATCTTTAAGGGGTACTTGAAATTTTTGAAAGATAATTGATGTTTTTTTAAAACTAGTACTCGACGTGTGATGCCCGGATTTTACTTTTACAAAATTAATTTTTAATGATTGCATAGTCTGAAATTCTATAAAAAAAAATTGATTACAAAATCATAAAATTATACAACAAAACAACAAATTACTATAAACTATGAAAACCTCTTTAAATAGATTGGATTAATTTAAGGGATAATTACAAAACGCCCCCTAATGTTTGAGCTAATTACAAAAAAAAAGAGATTTTTAAAAATTACAAAAAAAATCCTTAAGTTTCGTTATTGTGTCTTAGATTTAAGAGAGTAATTGTAACATGTTGATAAATATAAGGGGAGCTTTGAAATATTTTTATGCATATGGAAGGTAAAAATGTAAGACGGATCAAACCTAAAACTTATTTTTTTTTTTAATTTCCGGAAATCTCTGGGTTTTTTTTTGTAATTAGCACGAACCTTAGGGAGGTTTTTGTGATTATCCCTTAATTTAATTCAAGGGTAGCTTTTTGTGTTTTTCTCTGATGTCAAATCTGACAATGTTCTGAAAACAGGCCGTCGAGTTGGAAGAAATCATGAGAGAGGCATTTGCACATCCTGCCATCGAAGGAATTATTGTGTGGGGAGGATGGAAACCGACAGGTTGCAATCAGACATGCTTAACAAACAACAATTACGATGTTCTACCGAAAGGCTGCGCCGAAATGTGTCTGACGGACAATAATTTCAAGAACTTGCCACCAGGTGATGTTGTGGATAAGCTTATCAAAGAATGGAAAACTACAAATGTAACAGGGGTGACAAATGTAGATGGAGTTTTTGAGCAGAATGTGTTTCTTGGGGAGTATTCTGTTTTAGTCTCTCATCCAATGTTTCCTCGTCGTCCCGTGAAAAAGAAGTTTAATGTGACAAATGGGAAAGGGCCGTTGGAGATGTGGGTTTCTGTGTGACGGTTATTATTTGTTTTAATTAATCAACATATTGAATAAAATTAATACTTGATTTGCATTTGTGATATTAGATTTTGTGTCTTGTTTTTCATTGTGAGGGGTTTCCTATTCAATTTGTAAGGAAGAACAATGTAATAAATGGTTGGAGAAACGAATCTTCTTAAAATGATCGTTTATTGGATTAATTGATTGAAATACATTTTAGTATTTGTAGATTGTTATATGCTGATGTTACAGGAGATTGTAAAATCATATTAAACATCCTTATTAGGTGAGTCTATCGAAAGTAGAAATTAAAGTTTTTATGTTGTTGATTACTCCGACTATGAAACGCAATGAGTGTAATTTTTGTTGGTATTGGTTTTTTTCGAAACATTTGCAAGTACCAAAAATAAAATAAAAGGGCAAAAACTTCGTGAGACAGATTATCACGGATTTAGATCCGTGAGACGGAGCCCTTACACAAAGTTTTAAAGGTTTTTTTTCAGATTTTATTTTTCTTAGGGTTTATATTTTTTTTTTAGGGTTTATTTTGTTTCTTGGGTTTATTTTTAATTGATTTGGGTTTTTAGGATTTTTAGTTTTTCTAGGGTTTATTTTTTATTTTTTGGGTTTATTTTGGTTTTTCGGGTTTATTCTTCATGGTTCATGTTTTTAGGGTTTATTTTTGTTTCTTCATGGTTCATTATTATTTTTAAATTTATTTTCATGGTTCATGTTCTCAAGACGTTGTCCTTAGGAGGTCCGTCTCACGGATTTAGATCCGTGAGACCGTCTCTCACAAGAGACTTGCTCAAATAAAAGAAGGATATATTACGATTTATATTATTGCAATAGCACATGAATCAATTTAACTTTTCCCCTTTTTATTCGAGTACAATGTCTTGAGAGATACGAGACGGTGGGAATCGATTTCATGACCATCAATTCTCGAATCAATTTAACTTACAATCACCTTTCACGTTAGAATCAATTAAATTAGGCATTGAGCACATTTTAATACATGTAATATATCCATGATTGGTTCTAATTTCTAATTATTCAAAAACGATGAAGAAAGATAAAAACAAATATTTTGTTGTGAGTAAAATAGGAAAAAAATATGAATATAAATATAAATAATCTATAAAAAGTGGTAAGGGATTTATCATTTATGTAGCCATAGGAATTGCCCTGAGGCCCAACAAAACGCTTTTACTTATTTTTTTCTCAATAAATAAGGCTTAATTATAAAAAAGTACCCCTCGGGTTTGAGAGATAATTACAAAAGAGCCATCTAAAATTTAACACAACAAAAATTATCCTTGAGATTTGATTTCATCTAAAATAATTGGCTTGAAAATCCAATAATATCTCTACAGTATTATTCACAAATTCTCTACAAATTACATAACATTAAAAATCCTTCCCAAAATCTCATAAATACGTCCACTAGCTACGACGAAGAAACTATTTCCACCCAATATGCTTTTCATTATTGAATTTACACAAATTTGGTTAGTATTATAGTAGTCCCTCAAACTTTAGGGGTAACTTTTATAATTTTTAACACTTAGTTGTGTTTTTATGTAATTAACCCAAAACTTTAGGGACATTTTTTGTCATTAACCCTATAAAATAATAATATCGAGAAAACTTATTATGATTATTTACACAGCACTTGTGCTTCTTGCCATTCACGTACAACGCCGAAAGAGAAGCTTCAAACCCAAGAATCCTATTTGCTTCTGCAGAAAAATTCTTATTAATGCCGCGTATTATTACTGGGGAGAAAAATCGAAATTAAGCGCTATATCTGAGAGGAGAATGTGGGTGTTTTATTTGATATCTCTGCCACTGACGGTGGGGATGGTGGGGGTGACGCTGTGGTACTTCGCGGGTCCCGACGTCGCTCGGTACGTCCGCTTCACCGTCGGATATACCTGGTTCTGCTCCCTATCCATCATCATCCTCGTCCCCGCTGATATCTGGGCGGTGCATTTTCTTTCTTCTTTTGTTCTTCTTCTTTTTTTTTTATGTTAATTTTTTTTATGATTACGTGTTGTTGCATTTTCGTGATGATGTGATCGGATCTGGATCTCTTGTTTCTTTTTTTTTTTTTTTTTACTTTTTTTCTTTCATTTTATTTAGATTGAATGCACCTGGCATCCTCGGGGAAGCTTAGTTGGGTTCAATTTTTGGATTATTGGTCGTTTTCTTTGAAGTTATACTTCAACTACTTATGCGTGTTGCCTCAGCAACTTTTTCTTCTATGTGGTATTAATGTGGAGTGTAATTTAGTCAGTGATTCTTATTGGAACTTTTATTGTCTAAAGATAACTTTATTTGACAATTGACTAGGTGTCTTAGTTTCTTTGGTTTTCAAAATTTTTATCGGAGGAAGGAGAGAAAGATTGTGAAATTTGGCTTATAGGATGTGAAATGAATGGATGAAATGATTATGTATATTTTAAAGAACTTGTGCACTTGAAGGAATATGTAGTTAATATTCTCAAGAATATTTGAAACATGCCTTAGAACTTACTCGGTATCTCTTTTCTACCCGTGCAGACAATTATCAATCATGACAAGGAGGTATCTCTTTCTTCTGGAGCTGGTCATATTGGAGTACATTTTTACTCACTTGGTATGTTATTAATTTGGTACCAATCATGCCTTGAATTTGAATACATGGAGCTTATCATGTGACAAATCTTGTTAGTGGTTAATTGCCTGCATTATATTTGATTGATGTGTTAGCAGTATATATGGAGGATTGTTTACAACTTAAGTATGGGTTGCTTAACTGTTCTTCACAAAGACCAGATTTTCCAAATCTTTCACCCTCTTTGTTATTTGTGCTTGCTCTGTCTAATATGTCTTAATGATGCCGCTTTTGTTGTCATTCTATTTTTCTAGGTCATAAGGAATATTAGTTTGTGAGCGACGCTGTTATTTGCTATTTGTATTTGTGAACTTACGTATTGTCTTATCGTCTTTGTTGTGCTATCCATACTTTTCTGATGCTTAAGTTGAATGTAGTACCTGACTAAATACAGTTTTAAACTGTTCATGTACCTGGTTTACTATGTTTTCTGGAACATGCTATTTAAGCCAGTATCCTCCCATTTATGGTTGGTTTTGATTACTTACAATGATAAAATGTGACAGATTACAACTCAACAGAGTTCCTGAGCTGTTTCAGTGCCAGAAAAAAAATGTTGACAGATTACAAAAGCTTAAACTAAGTTCCTGAGCTATTTGTGTCAGAATCAAAAGACCTTGTGTAGTTGCTTTCTAGTTCTTTATATGATTGCATAAGTTCACTTTTGAGAACTGGTGGTTAATTTTGTATTTCTTGATAAAAATTTACATATTTTGAAAGATTTATGTGAAGTTATTTCTCTAAGCAGGGCTGTGGTGCCTGTAATTCAGGGTTATGAAGATGCAGGGGACTTCACTATCAGGGAAAGATTAAAGACCAGTGCTCATGTAAACCTAATCTACTATATATGCGTTGGTTCTATTGCATTTTATGGAGTTATACTGCTCATTATTTTGCACAAGAACTGGTTTGTTTCTTTTCTCTCAATAAGATATTGTTTGAGCTAATATCTGTTACTTTCAAAATTCTGATTATCATCCTTCTATAACTCAATACATTCCTACATGAAGAAGTAAAACTAAATAATCTCATCTATTCTTGCAGGGCTCACATAAATTGAAATTCCAGCAGAACATAAGTTGCATAGAGCAATTGATATACATAACTAAGATATAATATAGCAAACTCAATTTTCTGTTGAAACACTTCTCTCATTGTTCATGATATCACGAAACATAACTTACTAGTAATGTATAAAATATAACTGTGAAATTCTTATTGAAGAATAAGGTCTTTGATTTCTTTAGTATAGCTCTTCATAGCTTATGATGGACAAAAGCGAAAGTTGAATTAATGTGATAATTTAGATTGGATTTTCTCAAGTCAATGTAGCTAGGATAGACACAAATTAGGGACAGATTTGAGAAACTTTTAATTGATAGAAATCCTTGGGAATTATGTTATAATACCGGGTTTATCTTAATTTAGGTAGAAGCATTTTAGTGTTTTTACATATAAAAGTGTCCTGTAGCTCAATATAGCATCAAGTGGAGAAATTACTATATACATGAAGACTATCTCGGCAAACTTAGCATCATATGCTACTGATCCAAAGACAAAAGGATCCATGAATCCTTAACAAAAGTGACTAATCTAGTACCGAAACTTATTCACCGTGATTTATTGTTGACTGGTTTGTATAATACTGATGAAATTTTAAGATGTGATAGGCAGTATAATCCATTATTTAAATTGAAATAGTAAGTGAAGTATGAGTGTGCAGATAAACCTACAATTGCTACTACTATTTGCTTCTGGTGGTGATCTTGAATTTTGATACCAAAATTACTAAAGCTACCTATTTTTTTTTTTTATAAAATCATATGATTATAAGATACTGCATCTTAGAATGGCGGAGGTGGATGTTTGTATGGTTGTGATTATATATTAGAAAATGCAGGCTGTATTGTATTTTTCTTATTCTTTCTTTTATCCGCAAAATAAATTGTGTGTTTGCAGGGGTGGCGGTATTTTAGGTTTTGCTATGGCTTGCTCAAATACATTTGGTCTTGTCACTGGAGCTTTTCTTTTAGGTTTCGGTTTGAGTGAAATTCCAAGAGGTATATGGAGAAATGCTGATTGGACAATCCGTCACAAAGTGCTGTCTCATAAAGTGTCTAAAATGGCCGTCAAACTTGATGATGCTCATCAGGAATTTTCAAATGCAATTGTAGTAAGTCATCGCAACTTTTTGTTAAGAACCTGATTATAAAATCCATCGGCCATCTAGCACAACTGCAAAAGTAGCAACTACTCTATCATAAGGAAAAAGAGAATACTATTAATTGGATAAAAAGCCTAAACGTTGAAATCACTTATAGACTTCATATTGGTGTCTGAATATACATATGTTTTGAGAAAAGTCGCACTTGAAAATCATCATTATAATATTCTGTTTTGATGTAAAAAATTGTTTTTTATATACAATTGGGTCTGATTCTCCAAGCATTTAAGAAGCTGTCTGATGAAGAGACAGTGTCTAGCTTTAAGAGATAAGTGGAGAAAGGTTGAAAATGGTTTACAGGAGTGAGAGCTTATCGTCTACCGGAGGATGAAAAACTGACTAGTACTCATGTTTTGAAAGCAACGCTCGTTGGGCACAATGGAGGCGTGTTGTGGTCGAGATTTGATTTATTCGAATATCCGAATAAATCACACCAACAAGATGATGGCAAAAATAAATGACACCGAGTAGAAAATAAAATGCACACAAAGTGATTTTACGTGGTTCGGCAAAACCCGCCACGTCCACGAGAGTTTCCGTTCTTTACTAATAAAGAATTTCCGGTACAAGAAAAATACACCCTCGAGTTTTATGGACCAAACCCAATATAAGACTCGTACAACCACTTTATTAGCTATCAAAGAACACTCTCCCCAACCCTTTCAGATTGTCCCAAGAGAAAAATACCCCGAGTGTTTCAAGCACTTATCACAATTTGTCTCACACAAATTGATCACCCCAAATGCCTACACTCTATTTTCTCTCTTGATTTCTCTCTTTGTTGGTGTGTTCATTCTCTTCCTCCCTCAAGCCTTTTATAGCAAATTTGAGAGTAATTTGTCAAGGATAATGCAGCCAAATTCAATTTGGCTTCTTCACCCAACAATTGAAAAAATGGCAGCTTCTCCAATATTGACCAAATGTGTTTGGTGGGGCCGCACCTAACAATCTCCACCTCCACCACCAAACACTTTTATCCGCAAAACCAAAACATCAAACACCATTGGCCTTTAGTTATCGCACATGCCGAATCGGTAAGGTCCTAACTCCACCGATTCAATCGCCAATACACACGTGCGATCCGATCAACACCACTAGTTGACCGCCGAGAGGACGACCCGATCCATCCTCTCGCCCCACAGATTTCCTACACACCGTCTCGCACCTCGGAAGCCTTCCGCGCGCTCCACTTCCAAGAATCCTTTGAGGTCACCAGACGATATAAATTATGATACTTCTCTCCCACCATTAGGACCTCTTCGCCACGTGTGACTTTCAAGACTCCACCTCCAAATTTGAATACTCACAAACTCTTGAATCCGGTTGGCTCAAGGAAATTAGATTCCTTCGCATCTTTGGGACATAAAGCCACACCACCCAAAGTACGATCCGCTCCATCACCCATTTTGATTTTTACCACTCCAAATCCCACGACTCTACAAGTAGACCCATCACCCAAGGACAAAGTTCCCGCCTCCGCAATTGAAGTGAATCAAAATAATCTGCCCGGGAGCACACATGCATAACGCACCCGAATCTAAAATCCACCCGCCTCGAAGAAGAGTATCCATACTTGCGGAGATCGTGTAAACATCTCCGCGTCTTTCGCAGCTTATCACCGCATCACCACCGCCACCTTCACCGCCATCATCCTTCTTTCTCCGAGGACAATTCTTTTTATGTGGCCCTCCTCGTGACAACGATAGCACACAACACCCTTTCCCCTGGTCCTTGAACCGACATGTCGGGTCACAGATCCACCACCGTGATTTTCTTCCGATTCCGATTCATGCCCCGAGCAACCAAAGCGATTCATGTCCCTCCTCCCGATTTGCCTTCTTTTGTTTTTCATGGGACAACAATGATGCTTTTATATGCTCCAAGTCAGTGTGTCTTTCCAGATAGAACGTCGTCACCGTGACTATCATATGAATCAGGGATAGAGGTAAGTAAAAGGGCTTTATCTTCTTCCTCAATCTTTACACCAACTTTCCCTAGTTGATCCACCATCCATGGGGTTCATGTGATCCATCGATTGTCACCCTCCCAGATCTTCTTGCCTATATAATTGCCGCTTTAGAAGCAACTTTGTGGATAAATTTTTCCCGAGATACAAGTTCTCCAATTTTTTCCACAACTCTGGTGCTGAATCTTCAGAATCACCATCCACAACATTATTGATTATGTTGTCCGCAATACAAAGTCGAATCGTCTTTTGACACGGTAGCGATTTCAAATCTTCCCACTGCACGTCTTTCATTTCTGTCGGTTTTCCCTTCTCTCCCTTCAACGCTAGTGCCAGGCCCTGTTGAACTAGAAGATCCTTCACCCTTCGTTGCCAAAGAATGAAATTTCCTTTGCCGTCAAATTGTTGCACTTGAATGGATTTGCCATTGCCACGGTGTCCATCCAGGAAAAAATCAAATCTCAATTTTCTACTTGCCCGCTTACAAGTGGCTCACGATACCACTTGTTGGGCACAACGGAGGCGTGTTGTGGTCCGAGATTTGATTTATTCGAATATCCGAATAAATCACACCAACAAGATGATGGCAAAAAATAAATGACACCGAGTAAAAATAAAATGCACACAAAGTGATTTTTCGTGGTTCGGCAAAACCCGCCACGTCCACGAGAGTTTCGTTCTTTACTAATAAAGAATTTCCCAAAGACAAGAAAAATACACCCCCTTGAGTTTTATGGACCAAACCCAATATAAGACTCGTCACAACCACTTTATTAGCTATCAAAGAACACTCTCCCCAACCCTTTGTATTGTCCCAAGAGAAAAATACCCCGAGTGTTTCCCAAGACTTATCACAATTTGTCTCACACAAATTGATCACCCCAAATGCCTACACTCTATTTTCTCTCTTGATTTCTCTCTTTGTTGGTGTGTTCATTCTCTTCCTCCTCAAGCCTTTTTATAGGCAAATTTGAGAGTAATTTTTGAAGGATAATGCAGGCCAAATTCAATTTGGCTTCTTCAGCCAACAATTGAAAAAATGGCAGCCCCTCCAATATTGACCAAATGTGTTTGGTGGGGGCTGCACCTAACACGTTCTCCCACTCGAAGAATGAGTTGGCCTCGTTCCTTCCCTTAGTATTCATCCAAGTTGGTGGGTTAACCGAACATTCACCCAACATCCTTATCCTCGGTTATGAGATGGTTGAGTTTCATACTTAGACTTGCACAAAGAATATGAGAGGGAAAGAAGGATTATCATGCATGGCTGCTTTTTAATAGATGCCTTCAAAAACTGGTCTAAATTTCAACTAGTCCTACTGTTTTTTAATATATACAAGCCTAGAAGTTCTGGATGTTGCTATTTTTCTTAGCTGGTTGTAATTCTGTCGTATATTATTGTGTTAGGTTGCTCAAGCCACATCAAAACAAATGTCGAAGCGCGATCCTCTGAGACCCTACATGAATATAATTGATAAAATGTTGGTTAACATGGTAATGGTGGTTTACTTGCATTCTTGGTGTGCTAAATTATGTTCAGGGTTTTTAGTGTGCTTTCTTTACATCAATGGAAGTTGTTGCATTAATATGTCCAAACGCAGCTTAGTGAAGACCCCACTTTTAAACCGCAAGGAGGGAAATTAGGGGGAAATGAAATGGATTATGACACTGATGCAAAATCAATGGCATCTCTTAGGCGTCAACTGAAGAAAGCAAGAGAGGTGTACTACCGTTATAAAAGGTAAAGATAAAAGAAAAATTCTTCTAATAATCATTTTATGCATTTCCAGTTCATGTTTGTTTTATGTGTAGTCAGCCTATTTGTTGGTATTTGCATTTAAATAATATTTATTCTTGGTTTCTTTGTTGTTGACAAATTCATTATTATGCCCATTAGTTTCCAGCATAAAATAATTCGTATGTCTAATTCTCATCGTTATTTACCAATATCTTCCTGTTGTGATCTTATAATGTTTTTTCCCATTTGATTATATGCAGAAACATGAAAAAACTAAATTGCATTTGGAGTAGAATTAATACATAATGGCTTAGATTTGTAATCATCAAAGAATTATTTGGTATAGAGCTGTCTATCCCCCCTCCCGATTAAATGCTGATGTTGCATTTCATGGTCAAGGAATACCATAGTTGCAACTTATTCAGATACTGATGCATGACCTCAAAGAATCATCTAGATGAATAAAAAACCATTCACAATTTATCCTTGTGGGCAATATAGCTTTACCACTGTGTATGCAACTTCCTTTCTCTTTTGAGTGTATAATTGTTGCTATGTTTTTTATTTTTGGTGCATATATTGATAGCTCTACTTATTTTTATTTTCATTCTCTAGTGCAGTGAATATATGAATTTTGTCACGGAAGCTTTAGAGCTAGAGGACACTATGAAGAATTATGAGCATCGTAGTTCCACGGGATGGTATGCTTTTGCTAATCCATTTAAATCATTTGTTGGATTTGTCGAAGTCCAGGAAGAATCTTGTCTGTGTGCCAATCCGTGCACCATAAATTTCTTCATTTTTCCTATAAGATTGCATGGTGGCTACTCTTATGTTTTTATTATGATGGCATTTGGTCATACATTTTTTTTTCTTGTTCATATTGAAAGCAACTCTTAGTCTCTTTGAGTCGAATGGCATTTAAATTAGACCTTTAATGCCAGAAATTAAACTTTTGTATTTGTTATGGTTTTTCATGGAAGAAAAACATGATTCGTTAATGTCTCACTCTAATTTCATTCTGGTGTTTTATTCCTTCCCTAAGAATACAAGACTAGAAATTCTACATGATCAATAACATTTACATGCATATGTAAAATAAGAATCTAGAGTAATTATTTTTTATATATAATGAAACTGTGGAATGTTGACTATTTTATTATTATATTTGTTAAATTTATTTGTGAATGTAGGTACTCATTATGTTGTTTATATGTACACATTTATAACTAACATTGACATTAATATAATACGTTTTGAAAATATTAATTAATCTACACACACATATATATATATATATATATATATATATTCTCTAATACCGTTTCATTACTACTTAAGTTATAACAAGTATAATGATTTACATATATGATTGTGATATTTGGTCCTAATTGGAGTAATCTTTTAATTCACTGAATATTAATTCCATTCATTATTGTGGATACATGAACTAAAACACCATATCAGGAATTTGCGACTTTGTACTGTAACATCGGATTCGTGTTCCCTGAACCTTGAATTTGTAGGCATTCGTGAACACCTTTGATGTATGCCAATTTTCTATTAACCAATACCATGATATATTTTTCATTGACCTTTTCTCCTAAAATTTTGCAGGAAATACATATCAAGTTTTAGACCCGAACGTAAAGGCAGATTTTGGTCTTCTCTTGATGTCATTGGTAAATCAAGATTTTTGGTTTACGTGTTGTTTTACCTTCATTTTCTCCCTTGGAGCAAATTCCTACGTTATTTAAATAACAAAACATTATTATGACCACTACTGTTAATTATCATTCACATGCGCACCAATAAAAAAGTTTTTAATTTTTTAACTTGGCTAATTCATTTAGAGAAAGTAATGGGGCAATTTAATATATCTTTGCAGTGATGATTGCGAGGGCAGCATTTTGAATTTTAAGCTTTTTAACAATCGAGATATTTATACAATAAACTAAGTTCATGTTAAAAGATCATAGAAATATCCAAATGCTATCATTCATACTGCATGTTTCTTATGAACTATCAAATTAAAAAGTATCTATTTCCTAATTTCTAATGTTTTTTTTCCTCCCAGAATTGATATGGCTATGCATATTAAGAAAACAACTCGAGAAACTTTTGGCTATTATATTGGGTTGCATGTCGGCTGCAATTCTCATTGCAGAAGCTACTATTCTGCCCAGTGAAGTTGATTTATCACTTTTCTCAATCCTGATAAACATTGTTGGCAAACATGAAATGCTTGTTCAGGTAAAAGCTGCAATTTTAATTATTCTTACTTTCCGTGTCCATAACTAGCACATAAACGAAAATTCTTTGAATATTTTTTCTGAAGTTCACATTCAGTATTTGGAGATTTTGATTGATTAAAGTTAGTTGACTTGAAGAAGGCATTATGGAATTACTGCAAGCCCACTCATGCAATGTTAATAATTAACAAAATGTTCGTGAAGTTTGGTGATGCTGAGTTCAACAAGCTCTACCCCATAATCCAAAGAAATTTCATCTTTACTTTTCTTGGCATGTCAAAATGTGTGTTCCATTATTCTGAATCTTATTTTATCAGCAAATTGGTTTTTCTATTGTTCTTGATAAGTGTTTTCCGTTCTCTTACAGGTTGCTGCTTTTATTCCTTTAATGTACATGTGTGTGTGCACATATTATTCCTTATTCAAGATTGGAATGCTGACATTTTATTCCTTGACTCCAAGACAAACAAGTTCGGTTAGCTTGCTTATGATATGCTCGTATGTTTAATTTACCTTTTCATTCTATCCTTTTCTTGTACTAGATGGATATCTTAATTAATAAATGATTGATTATTTTTTTGAAATTTATTTATTAAATTTCATTCTTTGCACAACACAAGTAATAATTCTTAATATCATTTGTTTAAGAATGGTCGCGCTATGCTCCTCCCATTTCATACAATTTTCTCAACCTCATTCATATTGAGAATGGTGCCAAGACTATATTTGAAAAGGTACGTGCACTTATTGTACCTTCTTTTAGTTGTCAGCTCCCTTCTATATGCACAAGTATGTTCACATTTTTGTCGATTTGTTTTCAAGTTTGTATATTTGGGAAAGAGATTTGTGTTTAATTGCTAAGCCCTTCAAAAAGTACGAGACAAGGAAGAAATTAGCTTAACATGAGAGGATATCCTTTCATTTGGGGATATATTTTTCCTGTTAGAGAATAGTGATGAAAAAGTTTTTGAAAGAAAAAGAATGAATTTTGAGAGTGCTATTAGATATATGAGTGGATAAATAGTAGAATTTGTGGAAAACTGTGTAATAATGGTTAGTGATTTGATGATTTTTTGAAAAATGAGTAAAAGTGGTTGATGAGAGAAAAAAGTGAAAGCGAGTAAATAACGTATTTTCATAAGCAATTGCATATTTGGATATAAAAAATTTCTAGCAGAAACAAATGAAATTTTTTGGCTATCCAATTGCTACCTAGACATTCTTCCGCCCTTTATCCAATGCTCATTCTCTAGCTTTTCTTTTTATTCTTTTTGCACAATTTAATAATGTTCCGTATCTGCAGAGAATGGGGAATATTGACGATGCTGTCCCATTTTTCGGAAAAGGGTTCAATAAAATATATCCACTTATTATGGTCATTTATACCATACTGATCGCGACCAATTTTTTTGATCGCGCCATCAGTTACTTTGGGAATTGGAAAATATTCAGATTCCAGCGTGAAGAATCAGATGATTTAGACGGATTCGATCCATCAGGATTGATTATTTTGCAAAAAGGTGAGAGAGTTGTGACTAGCTTATGAGCAAGACTCTTGTGAGACGGTCTCACGGATCTAAATCCGTGAGACGGCCTCTTAAGGGCTCCGTCTTGAGAACTTGAACAATCAAAATAAATTTAAAAATAATAATGAACCATAAAGAAACAAAAATAAACCCTAAAAACATGAACCATGAAGAATTGTATTGTTATTATTGTTCATGGATAACAATCTTAGAAGCATGTTGAAGCTGTTTTGTTACTTGTGTTGTCAGAACGATCTTGGCTTCAACAAGGGCATAAAGTAGGCGAACTTGTTGTTCCTTTGGCAAGAAGTTTCAATAATGCAACCATTGATCTTGAATCTAGCAGCCATGATCACATGGTATGTGAAATCTTACATCCTCTTTTTGTTCTTCTTGTTGTGGGGTAGGAGCATTGATTGTTTAAAACTTAATCCGTTACAATTTTAACTAAATCTTTATCACTTGTTTCAACTGATGGAAAAACTGTAAGATTAGTTCTATAACTAAGGGAAGTGGTATAATTAATCCTTTTACAATCTCGTTTGGCAAAATTGCTCTGTAGCTATTAAAAACTTGTGGATTAAGTCCGAATTTGCTGGAAAATCTGTTTTGCCCAGACATTTAAGTAGGAATATATCAGACATGCATGATACTTTTTACCAGTGGCAATATATATGTATCTTTTGGATCAAGCATGCTCTTGTAGGAATATATGTGAAACAAATTTGACTTGTTACATGGCTTAGGTTTCGCTCAAAACGCAAGCATCAAGATTCATTACAGAGGAAGGTCAAAGCAGTCACTCAGAATATCTGAATAATACAATTTCAAATATCGATGCTATCCAAGAGGGTACAATCAAACCACAGGCAGCTATGCGATCCCAATCTACCAGACATGAAATAGACTCGAACGCAAACGAAAAAGAAAGTCGTTCGACGTCTTCATACGATGCAGAAAACAACATATTGCAGGCAAAACCTTCTTCTGGAATAGCCTCCAAGTGGGAGTCAATGAAGACTGGTTTTCGTAATTTCAAGTTCCGTATTGAGGCGAAAAAGTTTATTCCCCTACGCCAAGTTCAAGATACTTTACATTCCCGTGTTTCGTCCTCTGAATCATTGGATGAAATATTCGAGAGAATTGGTCGGCCTATTGCACACGATACGAGTTATGGTAGTGATAATGATCTTGATGATGATAATGCAATGGCCATTTACAAGCCAGGCCGAAGCAGATGACAATTGGGATAGTAGTCTTTGATAATGTTGATTCATAGTAAAGAAATATACTAGTATATAAATTTACACAGAAGATAGGTATAGAGAATAGAAATGAGAACTCATAAATCATTATGTAATGAGTTATTATAATTATTTTTTATTGATTTTCAGTGAGGAGATGAAATGTATTATGACTAATAATCATGAAATAATAAACATGATTAGGTAGAAATTAAGATGAAACAATGTTCAAATGGTTAATAAAACTTAATGTAAATAAAGTTGCATACCTGTTAATAGGAAGTATAAGAAGCATGAAAAATTGTATATTTGAACTTTTATTGCTCGAAGGATGAAGTTTTTGAAAATAGATGTATATGAATAGTAGACATTTCGACGTGTCACAACACTTCGGTGATATTATGGGTCTACGCTCTAAACTTCAATACATGTCCAAACTAACAATTTTTTGTTAGAAGAGATGATCTTGGTCTCAGCATGGAGGTGGGGTCAATAGTTTAAACTTCATTCTTCCCTAACTATAAAGAAACGTTAAAACTTTACATGTGGAAAAATATTATTGCATATATCCATATATCAACATTAGGTACTGTAGTACTAATTTCTCTCTTAGTTACGATGGTAAACTAGTTTTATCAATTTAACTAAAATAATCAAGTTGTTATAGAATGAACCAATTTAAGAACACATGAAAACTAATATTTATAGAATTATCAAAGCACAATAATAGAGAGAAAAATATAGAGAGAATATAAATCTTGCAATTCTCTTAATCTTGTGGTGTATATTACAATGAAAATCTCAAGCCTATTTATAGGCACAATTCCACCATAAAATGACAAATTGATAATGGTTTAGGTAACTAATGGTGTATTTGGTATGGTGGATTAGTTAGACATCCACATCTTGAAATTATATTATAACACTCCCCTCTGGATGTCTCATTCGATGTCTGGCTTTGGATGAGTATGCCTCGTTAAAAACCTTAAGTGGAAAAACTCAACGGGATGAAAAACCGGACATAAGGGAAAAAGAGTACACTCTCAAATCCGGACATTGTGTGCATCACCGCCGTTAAAAACATGAACCTTGTCGGAAAAACCCAATGGGATAAAAACCATACAAAAGGGAAAAAGAGTTGCACAATATATTTGTTCCCCCGAAATGAAGAATATTAGTGCATAATTGATCCATCAATCTTCCTTCGTATGCGCACTCCTCATTCCGATGCCGTAAACTAATTTTTCAAATGTAGACGTTGGTAATGATTTTGTAAATAAATCGGCAAGATTGTGACATGAGCGAATCTCTTGAATATCTACCTCTCCACTTTTCTCGAGTTCATGTGTGTGGAAAAACTTTGGTGAAATATGCTTGGTCCGATCGCTTTTATGTAACCACCTCTCACTTGTGCTATACATGCCTGCATTATCCTCATAAATAATAGTAGGAGTGTCTCAGAATCGGTTTTGATTGACAAGCGTTTCGTATATGAGCTATAATCGATCTTAACCAAACGCATTCTTTTTACTTCGTGAAGAGCAATAATTTGAGAATGATTGGAAGAAGTAGCAACTAATGTTTGTTTGGTAGATCTCCATGATATAGTTGTATCATTATAGCAAAATACATAACCAGATTGAGATCGAGCTTTGTGCGGATCGGATCTATACCCAAAGATCAAAGATAACCCACTAACCTAGAATTAGTGGTTTTCTTGGAGTAGAACAATCCCAAATCAGTAGTACCACCGAGATATCGAAAGATGTGTTTAATACCATTCCAGTGTCTTGAGTTGGCTCGAGTTATATCGCAAAGTAGATTGACAAAGAAAAGAAATATCGGTCGAGTACATTGTGCCGGATACATTAATGCTCCAATAGCTTTAAGGTAAGGCACTTCAGGACCCAAAGTCTCTTCACCGCATTCTTTTGGTCGGAATGGATCTTTCTCGGGATCTAAAGCTGCGCACAACCATAGGAGTACTCAAAGGATGAGCCTTGTCCATATTAAATCGTTTGAGTATCCGTTTAGTGTGTTGATTGATGGACAAGTATCCCATTATCTTTATGCTCTAACTCAAGACCAAGACAAAGTTTAGTTTTTCCAGGTCTTTCACCTCAAACTCTTTCTTTAGATATTCAAAGAAGATTGGATAATTCTTCAGGGTGCTAATCAAATTCATGTCATCGACATAAACAAAGAATGATAGCAAATCCGTATCGATCTTTTGATAAAAACACATGGGCAAATTGTATCATTTTTGTAACCTTTCTTAGAAAGGTATTCATTAAGTCTATGATACCACATGCGACGGATTGCTTCAATCCATACAACGATCTTTGCAATTTGATCGAGTATAATTCACGGGAGAGTGTCGACTTTGACATTTTATATCCATCGGGAATTTTCATATAAATATCGAATATAATGAACCGTATAGATATGGCGTCACTACGTCCGTTAGGCGCATGTCAGATTCTCGTGGACAACCATACCGATAAGAAAACGAAATGTGATTGTATCCATCACGGGTGAATATGTTTCATCATAATCTATCCCGGGTCTCCGGGAGAATCCTTGAGCCACGAGTCGTGTTTTATATCTCACGACTTCATTTTTCTCGTTTCTCTTCCGAACAAATACCCATTTGTACCCAATGGGCTTTATATTGTTTGGAGTTCTCGCAATTTGTCCAAATACATTTCGTTTTTCTAGGGAGCTAATTCGGATTTTATTCTTCCTCCCACATAGGCCAATCGGGCCTCGACGACATTCCATTATCGAACGTGGTTCATTATCATAATCATCATTTATAATTTCTTGAGCAACCGAGAATGCAAATTTATCATCAATAATTATTTCATTTCGATCCCATATTTCATTACAATAGTTCATGGGATTCTCGGTGCTACGAGAATTTTGTATATTTTCCGAGGTGTTAGGTTAAATGATTTATCCGGAACATACTCATTATTATCAACTCTCCCTTTTTTTTTCGGGGAACAATATCTTTTGAGCAATAGGTCTACCATGTTTTTGTCGTGGGATATCATCATTCATTAGCTTATTTTCTTCTCGGAACAATAATCCTGGCTTGACATTTGCGTAGGAATATGAGACTTCGTGACTTTACTAGCATCATTAAATGCATCGGGAAGTCTATTAGCAATATTTTGCAAATGAATAATTCTATTCACCTCACTTTCACATTCGTAAGACGTGGATCTAAATGTGATAAACTTTGTTCATTCCAGGAGATACTCTCAATTGGTTTTTGTTTATCTAAAACATCTTTATCCTTTCCCATCGATGGAAAATTTGTCTCATCAAAGTGACAATCCACAAACCTAGCGGTAAATAAATCTCCGTCATCGGTTCTAAGTACCGAACAATTGATGTAAAATCAAATCCAACGTATATACCAAGTCTACGTTGTGGACCCATTTTTGTCCTTTGAGGTGGTGGAATCGGACTGAACAAAGACACCCGAAAGTGCGTAGATGCGGAATATTTGGCTCAAAACCAAGAGTTAATTGCATTGGGGAGTGCATATGATAAGCGGTGGAGCGTAATCTAATAAGTCGATGCATGTAAATCTTTGCATGACCCCATGCCGCACTAGTGAGCTTTGATCTCATTAATAATGTACGAGCAATGATTTGAACTCGTTTAATCGGAGATTACGCTAATCCATTTTGAGTATGAACATGTCTTCTTTGGATGTTCAACATTAATTCCCAGTGCTGCGCAATATTCATCAAAACTTTTTGATGTAAATTCTCCGGCATTATCCATCCGTATATTCTTGATGGGATAATCAGGAAAATGTGCTCGAAGTTTAATAATTTGCGCTAATAATCGAGCAAATGACACATTTCTAGTAGATAATAAGCATACGTGTGACCATCGACACGATGCATCTATTAAGACCATGAAATATCTAAATGGTCCACTTGCAGGATGTATTGGTCCACAAATATCACCATGAATACGTTGTAAAAATGATGGTGATTCATAACCAACCTTTTCCATGGAAGGTTTAGTAATAAATTTTCCTTGTGAACACGATTCGCATAAATAATCTTTGGACATTAGCATCTTCGTGCTTTTCAATGGATGTCCATTAGTGTGTTCAACAATCCTACGCATCATAGTTGTTCTGGGTGGCTAGGTGATCATGCCATAACCCAAATATATCGGGATTCACCGCCTTCCAAGGCATGGTGGCATAGGATTCAAAAGCTTTAATTTGGACACAATACAATCCATAAGTCGTTGCTTCAAATTTCTCATGGGCAATTCTTTTTCCCATTTTATAGGATGTGATACATGACACTCTTTATTATTTTCATTTAGTGTCTCCAAGTGATAGCCATTATCAAGCACATCCTTAAAACTTAGTAGATTTCTTTTTATCTACTAGATAACAATGCATTCTCAATATTCAATATTGTACCATTAGGCAACACCATAGTTGCATTCCTGAGCCATCAATAATCTCAACGGGACCGGATATAGTTGTAACTTGTGCCTTGCACAATTTCACACTCGAGAAATATACTTTATTTATTAATATTGAGTGCATTGTTGCACTATCAAGTAGACAATAGTCTCTTTTCTCGGTGTTTCCCATGTGTACTGTTATAATTATTATTGAATTAATATATAAGATTATTAAAAACTTTATAAAAATATCGTGCATAACAAAAATTTAAATAAAGGATTTTATTCGACAACATAGTCATACATAATCATCTAATTATTACAAAGACATGCTAAGATAAATTGTTATGGCTAATGAGAGGAAGAATTAAGACAAGAAGATCAATAAAAATCCAAAAATCTCCGGTGTATATTCTCCAACAAAAAGCGAGGATTGTGTATATGAAGACCAATGTAATGATAAATACTAACATAAAGTTAAACCATTTTTTGGAGTGAAAGAAATGTGGAGTTTTTAGAAAGATGATAGAATATGTGTGAGTTTGTTGAATGAAATGTTGGTATATTTATAGATAAAATTACTGTTCATAGCCGTTGGAGGGGAAAAATTAATGTGAAAATTTTGAATGTAAACTTTGTGAATAGTATGGTAGAAATTTGATGATGTTTCATGATAAAAAAAATATTAGACACAAAAAGATTTATTATTTCAGAGTAATGCATAAAATTGGGAACCGGAACAAGTACAAACATGGTGCAACAAACTTAGTCTCGGGAATATATCATCCGAGAAAATAACATACAAACATTGAGATTATTTTTTTTAATTTATCCAGTCGGCACCTTGTGCCTCATGATCCTCAAGAAAATCGGATATATCAAGTGGTTTCGGTCACGAGCAGGATTTTGATCACGTAAAATTTCGGATGTGTAGGCCTCATTAATAGTAGGTGGTTTTCGCTGCGCCGGTGGCATGTGTTTGAACACTTTTGCCTTTATTCTTCTTTGATTCTGGTATAATTTTACCAGTCTTTCAAGCGATTCGACATGTTTTGGCCCAATGACTGTCATACCACATCGTGACACATATCATCACCAGATTATTTCCATATGCATTTTTCCCTTTATCACGATTTGGGCCGATTTAGATGCCCCTGTTTAGCATTATAATCGTTTTGGCGGGTATAGTGATAATTATCTCTATTATAGTAATTACGACCGCCACGATCATATATCGTGAGTATTTTGATGTGGACCACCACGCCACGACCCTGCGGCCCCCACACCTAGGGTTTATACTCACGGCCTCTAAATCGGCCCTCCTCTACCGGGAGTTAGCATGTGCTTGTGCATTGCATTAGACTGGAAGATCGCAAATCGTGATTTCTCAACAAGAATTCATTGGTTTTCTCGGTAGTGAGAAGAACCGAAATTAATTGAGAATATGTTTTAAATCGGCGTTGTTTATCTTCTTTGTTGTAGCACAATATTTGATTTATGCATAGTGGAGAATGTTTTCTCCAATTTATCATATTCAGACAACTTAGTCCCACAAAGAGCCAATCGGGACTCAATTTTAAATAATGCCAAATTATAGTCGCGAACGGACTTAAAGTCCCGCAACCTTAGATGTTGCCAATCATATTGTGCTTGAGGGAGTATTCTTTCCTGCGGTGTGATCAAACCTTTCTTTGAGCTTTTGCCATAGCTCAGAAGGCCTTTCAATTTGTATATATTCATTTTTTAAATCATCAGATAAATGATGACGAATAAATATCATTGCGTTCGCCTCATCTTTCACAACGGCCTCCTCGATTTTTTACGGCCTTCAAGGTTTTTGCGGATCTTGACCCGAAGGTGCAATTTAACATCCAGACACCATGATAAATAATTTTCACGGTGGTGTCGAGGATCCGGAATTTTTGCTTTTCAATTAGGCCATTTTTCTACAAAGAAAATAAAATAAATTAGTACACAAAAATTCAAACTTGAAATATACAAATCTTTTCTCGAAAGCAATAACTCGTGCGATAACGTGTTATAGAATGAACCAATTTAAGAACACATGAAAACTAATATTTATAGAATTATCAAAGCACAATAATAGAGAGAGAAAAATATAGAGAGAATATAAATCTTGCAATTCTCTTAATCTTGTGGTGTATATTACAATGAAAATCTCAAGCCTATTTATAGGCACAATTCCACCATAAAATGACAAATTGATAATAGTTTAGGTAACTAATGGTGTATTTGGTATGGTGGATTAGTTAGACATCCACATCTTGAAATTATATTATAACACAAGCATCTTAATTTATTTAATATATAACTTTTCATTTTTCTCCCGAAATTTATTGATTATATATATTTTGAGACTTTCATAAATTGAAAGACATTATTTTACGCAAATGCTCTTTAATATAGAATAATGAGATAAATCATAATGTTGCAAAAAGATTTATATTAAAAATCATTTGAGCGAAGCTCTAATTTTGAGACAATCTAAAAATATCTTTTTATCTAGAAATGTCGATTGTTTTGACGTGGGCAAGGGCAACCAAGACTCCGAGGTAGGCCTGTGGCTGGCCCAATGGTTTAAGAGTCTTAGGGACGTATAGACGGGGCCCACCTGCAGGCCGTTATTGACCGATTGTTACTCGGGTTTAACCAGTTCTATAAACTGGGTCCAGATCCCAAGCCCAGATCCACCCCCCACCCCCGGTAACGCATCACTCAGAAGTCTGGATTTCTGATTCTCCATCTCCAAAATCCAATTGAATTTCCATATCCTCGGGTCAAGATTTTTCCCGGGAAGGAAAATAAACAAGGTAAATTCGTTTGGAAATGACTGTATGAAATTTATGTATCGTTGTTTTTATTGTCGTTGCTGATAACAAATTTTTGCACGTTTCGCTTGATATGGTTTTTCAATAAATTGGATTTTTTTTTCCTGTATTGCTGACTAATAATCTTAATCGGCGTGTGTGGTTAGATTTCCATTTGACTTAATTTATGGTTTTTTTCGTGTTGAGTTACTTTTAGAATACGGAATATGGACATTGTGGAAATGGATGCTTCATATGTTTGGTTTTAAAACGGTGTTAGTAACATTTATCTCCCTTGTTTATATGCATATCCTGGATATGTCTTTCAAGAAACTGCTATTTGAAACTCACATGGTTCTCTGATTCAATTCCTGGTTACATAAACTTAGCACTTTGCTGACAGGTGCGAGAAAGCCTTAATGTCTTCTAAAGTCAGATTTCATTCATTTTAGTTGCAAAAGACTTGTAGATACACGTTACTCATGAGACAGTATATGTGGATTGTGTGTTTCCAGGTTTATAGTTCCAGCATGCTTTTTCTTTTCGCTGTAGCATGGATTATTGATTTTTGTGACAAATGTGATAGAGATGGCTGGGTTCATATATGATTATGATTTTTTGGGTCTGATGTAGCCATAAGAGAGAAGGGCTTAGTCTTGTAGTTAAGCATCAGAATACATGGGAAAGGGATTGAAATTTACCCAATCAAGTGTGATGGATTATCTTAATGAATCTTGAATCCTTAACTCAAAATCCTATAACGTATGCACACTCTTATATTATTTACTTGATAGTTGATTCCAAATGCAAAACATAATTTATTCTGGATAAGTAGTAGATTTTGATTAATTGTTGTTGCTTTCAGCTCAAAAGGATCCATATTCAAAGCTGAGCTGAAGGTGTTCCAGCATGATGGTTTAAGGAGCACAGGGACATCACTATACGAGGAGGCACCTTTTTCTTTACCTAATAACTTGCGGAAGCATTGTGTTTATTCCAAGTTAACTTAATGGATACAATGTTTTCAGCTTTTGAAACTATGGTAAAGTCTGTCTCAGATTGGGTAACATTGGCTTTTGATAGGCCATCTGCTCGAGCTATTGTCTTCGGAGTGCCAATCAAAGGTAAGTTATTTTTGCTTTGGGACGTTTTGAGATATGTTAATTTATTAATTTCAAGATCTATATTATAAGAACTAAGCCATCTGTTCAAATCGTTGTAGGCCATCTGCTTGTGGAAGGTCTTCTCTTTGTTGTAATTCTTTTCCTTCTATCCCAAAAAAGTTACAAGCCACCTAAAAGACCTTTGACAAAGAAGGTAGGTGTTATGCATATTGAGTTTTATGTGATTCTACTTCTTTTCTTTTATATCTTTGTCCATGTTCCAACTATTAAAGCATTTTAAAAGGGATATATTGTTTTGGATTCTTATTTTCTTCTTATTTGTTTAGCTCCTTTCTCATTCATGTCTTTATTTGGTTGCAAAATGACTGGAAGCATTGAAGCCTGGTTTTGAAGGAAGAATGAATATTTGAGTCTTAGACTTTGGTGACTCGTATGTTTTTAACTATAGACAATTGATCACGATCGTACTTATACCATTACCATCAGCATCACCTTCATTTGCGACACTATGTTGACTGGTAGAGTGCGAGAATTGTTTTTGTTGAATTCAAGGATGCTTGAAGCAAGTGTTCTTCCTTTGCTTGAAACGCAAGTTCAATAATCTGTAAAGTAGGAGAACTGAAGTTCACCCAGTAAGGAGAAAGATTTGGATGGTTAGATAATTTCTGGATTTCAAAGCATTTCTTAAGACCGAAATGGGTGTATTCCGGTTCTTACGATGCCGATTATGGAGGGAATGCCCGCAACTTTTCAGGACATTAGGCATCCTATAGCTCTTAATTCCTGGTGTCCAAACATATTTTAGATATGGACATAACTGGAAATTCTTTGAATTCACATCTGAAAGATGTTTTAAATCTGGAACTGATGACAACCTTCTGGGACATACCAAAGACATGTGTTCACTTCCTGCTCTTCAGGCACTTTAGAATTGAGGAGATAATAATTTTGTTGGAAGGAAGGGCTTATATGAGGCGAATAAAATTTGTTGGTTCCACCATCATATTGTTCTACTTTCTCTAGATCTTATATTTACTTAAGGTATCCTCTCTTATTGGTTGGGTTAATATCTCCAGTGGAAGAATTTTTTGGCACTTACACCATAACACACACCCTCCCTCCATAGGACTTGAGATAAGTTGCTATTTTTTAGACAAATGCTCTTGAGAAGCCATCATCTTATTATACCTGTTCCCTTGCCAAATACTTGATCCTTTATATTCTGCTTGGTGACATGATGTGAATGCTCTTGACAAGCCAGTATCTTATTATACCTGTTCCCTTGCCAAATACTTGATTCTTCACATTCTCTGCTTAGTGACATGATGTTTAACCATTTCCTATTTTGGCTGTTGCTTCCATAAATTTGAACAGTTTTGCTGGCCTGTGTAACTTGTTTCATGTTCTTCTTCTTCTTTGAATTGGAATGCAATGTCTTATTGTATTTTACTTATTTTTGGTTAGATTATGCATTCGTTTCATAGATGGATATAGTACTTTAGTTTTTGGTAGCTTCCACTGAAGGGTGAGTAGAAACTTTTAAATACAGCTTGTCAATGGCATATCTACTAGTGACATGATTTCCAGGTTTAACTATTACACATCTTTGGATGTACAAAAAGTTAGCTTGCTGTCAGCTCGATTATTGCTGTTAATTTTTTTGTTGTATATCATTTTCTAAATCTAGTTGTTCAACATCAAAGCTGATGAGTATGGTTGCTTAATGGTTTTCAGGAAGTGGATGAGTTATGTGATGAATGGGTCCCAGAACCCCTCATTCCTTCTATCACTGAAGAGATGAAGTATGAACCTCCAGTATTGGAAAGGTGAATCTTTACGATCAAACAACTAATCTCAAGTTCTATCTTCTCAAATAATGTGGAATGTAAATTTATTTCTCAATTTGGCGCTGAATCATTTTGTTTAACTCAAGGAAATGTAAGTATTAACAAACTAAATGGCACATAGGTAAATTTTACTTCCTCTTACGAAATTGATTCCATTTCTGTGCATGACTATGGTGCCTAACATTAATTCTTTATTGAAATGATAGCATTTCTTCCGATTCATACCTCAAGTCTCTTTGTGCTCTAAGAATTTGGTTTTTAAGATCTTGCAGTGCACTTTTAGATTACCCGTTACATCATGACTCATGAGTTGCTTTATGCAGTGCTGCTGGACCGCATACTGTAATCAATGGCAAGGATGTTGTGAACTTCACATCAGCAGATTACCTTGGTCTTCTAGGGCATGATAAGCTACAAGTAAGCATTTACCTCTTATCTCGGATCTTTGTTTCTAATTTTGTGCTTTCATTGTTTTCAACTGATGGCATTGTTTAAAACAGGACTCATGTACTAAAGCACTGGAAAAATATGGTGTCGGTTCTTGTGGTCCTCGTGGATTTTATGGGACAATTGGTATGATCTAACATTGAAATATGTTCTGTGTATTTCTTGGACAGTATGAGATTATGTGGATAATATTTTTGTTGATGCAGATGTTCACCTTGATTGCGAGGCCAGGATTGCGAAGTTTCTTGGAACTACTGATTCTATACTTTATTCCTATGGACTTTCCACAATGTTTAGTACCATTCCAGCATTTTGTAAGAAGGGTGATGTCGTTGTCGTGTGAGTGTTTATTGTTTTTTTTTTTTTTTATGTACTTGTTTGGTTAGTAGTATTCTAAAGCACAACATAAGATCTGGCTGGAAGTTTTATGTGAAAATTTATATGGAATTTATGATGTGGATGGATTAAGTTAAGAAATCTTTTTGAATATTATTTGCCACATGTGTTATGCTTCTAACGTCATCTATGTTTGTGGCAATGGTGCAAACCATCTTCCTCTTATGTACTACTGCTTTAACCTCTCATTATTAGTTTTGTCCATTACCAGTTCAAAAGTCTCAGGGTTCATGAGCCATTATGCCCTTCCTCGGTGCCTTCAGGCTTCTGCTCTTATGACATTGTGTGCTCAGTTTATTGATTTCTCTATGTTACAACTAGCATATGAACATTTTTAACTTCCCCAGAGGCCTTTTTTCATGCTTCATACGATCAATGAATTTCATGGTGCAATAGTTTTGTTTCTTGTACGCCATAATATATTTTATTTGGTTCTCATAGCAGTTCATATGGGATAAGCTTGATAGTATCCGCTAATATATTGTTACTGCTTTTTGTCTTGTGATAGACACCTGTCTCTTCATGGTAGTGCTTTGGCACCTGTATATGTGATTTTAATATCGAAGATGCACATATATACAATGAATTGCTACCTATTGGTCTTGCATAATTTCTTTCCTTCTCTTTTTCTGTCTTTTTATTTGGGGTGGTGGCTCTTATAGAGACGAGGGCGTCCATTGGGGAATACAAAATGGCCTTCACCTCTCTAGGAGTACAATTATTTATTTCAAACACAATGATATGGAGTCTTTACAAAGTATTCTGGAAAATGTTACCCACGCCAACAAACGAACTAAGAAGCTTAGGCGTTATATCGTTGTGGAAGCTGTTTACCAGGTATCACTTTGTACAATTACAGCAGTACTCCTAGCAGTTATTATTCCTTATGTCTTGCTTTTAATTTTTTTGTTGATATTTCACTGATATGGTTGGCATTCTTGTAGAATCCAAAGTTAAATAAAGTCAATTTAACATGGGAAATGGGGATAACCGGTCAATATATTCGAGTCATATGTTTTTCTGCCTTCAGTTGTCACACAGTAGACTTGTAGTTTCAATATTGTGCTGGATCTTGATAAGTTTACTTCTGACTGATCCTGTGCAATTTCAGAATTCTGGTCAAATTGCTCCATTGGATGAAATCGTTAAATTGAGAGAGAAATATCGTTTCCGTGTAATACTAGATGAGAGCAATTCTATTGGAGTTCTTGGAAGTTCTGGTAGAGGTCTAACCGAACATTGCAAAGTTCCAGTAAGTTCCACCCCCTCTCTGGGTAATTGGCTGTAGAATTTGGCTACATGTTCCATTACGCTTATTTTTGCAGATTGAGAATGTGGATATTGTCACTGCTGCAATGGGACATGCATTGGCCACTGAAGGAGGGTTTTGCACTGGGAGTGCTCGAGTGATCGATCACCAGGTATGCATGTTTTCTGAAGCCCATTAGGAAGATATGAATGTAGTGGATACAAAGTTTACCCCTTGTATTTGAATATATAATCTAGCTTTCTTAATATGCTGGTCCTAGGGCTGGCAATGGGATAGATTTTCTGGATACCTGCTTGAAACCAACACAAATGGGTACCTCATGAGGATACTTTAATAAC
This sequence comes from Rehmannia glutinosa, assembly GCA_016081115.2. Lineage (NCBI taxonomy): Eukaryota > Viridiplantae > Streptophyta > Magnoliopsida > Lamiales > Orobanchaceae > Rehmannia > Rehmannia glutinosa. The sequence continues at coordinate 44,924,742 of CM071929.1, forward strand.
AGTTGAGTTATGAGTAGGCTTTCAATTTAGGGTTACAGGCCTGTCCACGGTTCGGAACCGCGGTTCGGTTCCATATTATTTGGAACTGGAACCGGAACCTTGAACAGACGGTTCCAGAACCGAAACCGTGGAACCGGCGGTTCCATTTCGATTCTGGAACCGTGGAACCGTCTTCTTTTTTGTTTTTATTTTTTTCAAAAATAAAATTAATATTTTTTTTTGTTTAAATATAACACATTAAGATTCAATACCAAAATTAGAATATTATCTTAGATTATTTGAAGACTTTAAATTAAATAGAACAAAAAAAAGGAACAAAAATGAGCTTGAACTTAATATTAATAATTAATATGAATAATTAATATTAAGTTGTCTATGTATCCTCTTAGTCTAAAGTGGAAATGTGGAATCAAAGCCCACATAGTTCACTTATATATTTTTACTATTATTTCTTGTAGTAGATGTAGGTTGTATTTTTGTTGACTCGTTTCACCCTTAAATTTTAAACTATATTCATTATAAAGTTCATTATATTTGTTGGAACCATGGAACCGGAACCGTGGAACCGGTAGTTTGGAACCGGCGGTTCCACGGTTCTTCCAAAGGAGGAACCAGAACCGGAACCGATAAAGACCGGTTCCTTCACGGTTCCGAACCGGGAACCGGTCAACGGTTCCAAGAACCGTTGACCACGGTTCCGGTTCCGGTTCCGGTTCCATTTGGTCGGGCGGGTACATACTTACCCTAAAAGCATGTCTTAGATAATGGAAAGCTCAGTTATTATACCTTTTTAAAAAGTTTCCTGCATGCTTTCAAACAAACACATATATGTTTCCAAATTTTAATGTAAAATTGGTCCAACGAATTAGGGTGGGGCATGCAACCCTCAATTTTCTTGCTATTCCCTTAGATTTTGTCGATTAACTTATTTTATCTGTTAATTTGTGTTTTTGTTTTAAGGGATAATTACAAAAAGCCCCCTGAGGTTTGGGCTAATTACAAAAAAACCCAGAGATTTTTGGAAATTACAAAAGAACCCTTTAGGTTTGATCCGTCTTGCATTTTCCCCCTCCATATGCAAAAAACATTTCAAAAGCTCCCCTTACATTTATCAAAATATTACAGTTACCCCCTTAAATTTAAGACACGATCAAACCTCAAGGGTTTTTTTGTAAATTTCAAAAATCTCTTGGTTTTTTTGTAATTAGTCCAAACTTTAGGGGGCTTTTTGTAATTATCCCTTGTTTTAATGGAGAAATGGGAACAAGACATATCTTTGTTCAAATAATAATATTATTTTTATCAGAATTTGGTTAATATCTTGAGCAATCTTATAAGAAGGATACATTTCCATCTTATTGATGTCCTTGTTCAGTATTTCTTTTGTCAAGTAGTTTTATATTTGGGATAATTACAAAAAACCCCTTGAGGTTCAGGCTAATTATACAAAAACTCAGAGATTTTCGGAAATTACGAAAAAACCCTTTAGGTTTGATCGATCTTACATTTTCCCTCCCCTCATAAGCAAATAATATTTCAAAAGCTCCCTTTACTTTTATCAAAATATTACAATTACCCCTTAAATTTAAGACACAATAGTCTCAAGGGTTTTTTTGTAATTTTTTTTTTTTTTGTAATTAGCCCAAACCTTAGTCGGCATTTTGTAATTATCCCTTTATATTTTACTAACATAGAGGACACTATCATCAAATTCTTTTGAGAAATTAAAGGGTTTAAGTGCCCATTACTACATGCTACGTAAGTTGGTAAAATTTTGTATAATATAAATAAAATCCCATAGATTACTAGACATAATCATAAACCCCATGGATTACTAGACATAATTTGAAACAAAAAAGCAGGTAGCATTATTGGGGTCTGAGAAACAAGAATGATCTTCTATAGTTGCTTGCAGTATTACCACAAACTTTTTTGTTTCTCTAATGCCAATACTATGCTTACCCTTGGCAGCGACTCAGTAGTTCTGGTTATGTATTTTCTGCTTCTTTGCCACCTTATCTGGCAAGTGCTGCAATCACTGCTATTGATGTCTTAGAAGGAAATCCAAATCTCATCACAAAATTGAAGGAGAATATTGCTACTCTACGTAAAGGTTTTCTTCTACTTTTCCCTTTTCAAATAATTTTGACAAGTTTCCTTATGCCTCTCATAATCAAAGTTTCCTTCTAACCGATTTTGCAATCTCTGAAATTATTTCTCCGCTTTTTTTTCTAATATCATGTATGATTCCAGGTTTATTGGATGTACAAGGCTTTGAGATAGTCAGTGATCCAGAGTCACCTATAGTTTTTCTGACACTGAAGAAGTCCACAGGATCCATCAAGGGTGATCTTCAAGTGCTTCAAGATATTGCTGATCATGTAAGTGGTCTTAATTCCTAAACTTTACATACTTTTCTTTGAGATTTTATCTAATTAAAAAAAAAAAACCACACACGCACAGCTATTCTTCAGAATTACAAATACCCCATTTTTTTTAAATAAATAGAAATATATATATATATATATATATATATATATATAAAAGGAAAATGTCCTGATCACAAGCCGATCAGGTAGCAAAAGAAAAATAATACTGATGTTTAGGAAAAAACCAACAAAAATAACTTAAAGATGCAATTTAATGGAAGGGCGTCTATTACAAATACCCCATTGACATTTCTTTCTATTATAAAAATTACGCTCTCAACAGGGGTATTTGTTAAGAAAATACAAAGCTCAAGGGATTATTTGTAAATTTGAAAGATAATTGGGTGTTTTTCTAATCAGGCCAAACCTCAAGGGTAGTTTGGTAATCCTCCCTACTTTTCTGACTCATGCATATTTCCTTGGTGGCAAATATCAAAATATATTATTCTGAGAATGATCGAACGTGTTTGCAGTTACTGAAGGAACACTCCATTTTTGTTGCAACTTCAAAAAGATCAACAGTAGACAAATGCAAGTTACCTGCTGGAATTAGATTATACGTTTCTGCTGCTCATACAAAAACTGATCTGGAGAAAGCATGTGAATCATTTAAGAAAGCTACAGCAGTTGTATTGGCCGATCAATGATTCCACTTTGCAGATTGAGAGTTTCCATTTGTTAAGGTTTTTAGCTGAATGCTTCTACTGGGGAAGCCTAAAAACAACGAAGAAGTTGCTTAAAATCTATCCACCATGACTATAACTATAAGTGATAAAAGTGATGAACTCACTTTTAGATCAATACTTGTGTTGCTTCTTTACGCGCGGGAAAACTCGACACTGCAGTATGCTGTGGTCAGTAGGAGATCTCTTTAGTTTAATTATGCTGCTCTAATTTTTGATGTAACGCCCTAGAATTTCTTTAATAAAATGAACAAGCATACTCCTAATTTTAACGATGAAAAATGACATGAATAATTTAAAAATAAAATTTAACCGAGTCAATTGTAGCGGAAGCAAAATATTTCATAAATAAAATTCTAACTATCGTCTGAATCTATCAATTTCAAATAAATTGGCAATAAACTAACAATTTAAAAAGAAGTAAATAGTTCAACATTTTGTTGTCTTTTTTTTAAAATAAACTAAACATTTGTAAATAAATCATTAGGCCTTGTCATATCCACCTTCTTAGCCGCCATCTCCTTCACCGAAAAGTTTGTTATATGTGGGGTGAGCGACACAACAGGTGTGGAGTATAAATTGTCCAAACTAAATACACATGATATCTCACATAGGCATGCAAATACAATCCAATAGGACATAACATAGATCTTTTGAAAAACCGTAGACATAGACATGGATAGCACTGCAGGGGTTTCACCGAGGGATACATCGACCAGGACCTCTTGAGTCCCTAGCTCATGGGGCCTAAGCAATCGTACTACATATTCATGCAAAATAATCTAAGTATTTAACAAGGACAATAAAGTTTAGAAAAACAAACCCCACCTTCAACGTAGCTTTGAAACTTTAGTAGAGCATAGAAGTGTCGGATGCAAGCACGCCTTTAATCCTCGCTCGATAAATCGCCTAATCAATAGAAAATAATACTAGTCAAAATCCTCGAATAATCTAACTTAAACTTAAAATAATAATCTAAAAATCCTAATTTAGGGACTTAATAGGATATAACAATAGAATCGATGGTGAATTGGAATCAAAATAGAAATTGAAATTTAGAGGCTAATTTGATGGTTTGGGGATGAAGGGTAATAGTGTCATTGGTTTGTGGGGACCACATCCCCAAAATCCTCACGCCCTTTTTCCTTCTCCCGACATACGTAACTCCCCCTTAACACTTCTTCTCTCTCTCTCTTCTTTTTCTTTTTTTTTCCTTTTTTTTTTTTTTTTCTCACTTTCTCCTTATTTCTTATATCTTCCTCTCTATTTAGTCAACATGAAACGCACTTCCCCTATCCCTTTTCTTTCTTTTTCTCTGTGTACGTCCCGTGTGCTTCTTTTCAATTCATCTCCTATTTCCTTTATTTATCCTTCCTTATTTATCTCAATTTCATTAATAGCCATCCCCACTCAAATTCTCGACCACCCAACCTCCTCTCTTTTTTTTTTTCCTAATTGATTCTTCTCCTATGTTTCATCCATGGCGTCCCCCAAAGCTTCTCCCCTTTCCTCTTTTTTTCTACCGCACGCACAACCCGACGGATGGCGGCGAGGCTCGACGACGATGGGCGAGGGTTGCGTTCGGGCTAGAGTTTTGATTTTGGTGAATCGAAGAAAGACGAATCGATTTTGGTTGTTTCGGATTTCGCTTAGGGGTTCTTGAAGGTGGTTTTGCGACTTTCCGCGATTTTTGGTAATCATTGTTTGGGCGGTTTGGTTTACTTTCGGATTTTCCGGTGAGATTTGTGGCTTGGGTGTCGGCGTGTAAGAGGTGGAATAGAAAAGAAAAAAAGGCTTTACCTTGGCCGGGATTGAGTAATGTTGGTCGGGATTGAGTAAAGCGATGACGTGAAAAAGAATTAATAGGAGGGACTACTTTGTTTTTATAGACTGATTAGGTTTAGGGTTAAGAGAATAAGAGTCTTAATCTCATAGGATTTCAAAAAAATCTGGTAAAGATATAACAAGATTCGATATATTTGGAAATTTAAAATTGGTATCTTGATATTCTAGAATAGTCTTTGGAATTGGACTTTTTAATGGGTTTGAATTGATAAGGGATCATATCAAATGGGCTTGTTTAAACTTGGGCCTGGATAATTGGACATTGAATTTGAAAGATTTGGGCTTGAATTATAAAATAATAATTAGCCCTAAATAAAAAAAAACTAACTAAAAAATCTAAAACTCATAATTTTTAATAAAAAACCCAAAATAAATTCGAGTATTACATTTGAACATAGTTTTTGTAATTGTACTTCACGTGGAGAAAGACTTTGTCGCCTACAACAAACTGTAAATCAAGATTCTTTCCAAATCAAGATTCCTTCGTCGGCGATACCCTCAGAAAAACTTTCTCGCCTACAACAAATCAAATCTTTCCTTTTTGGATCGGCATAAGACTTCGTCGATCTGCGCCACCTTGATTATTTCTTTTATCTTCTCTACGGCCGATTGTTTTTTGACTATGTCCAGGACCCAAAACTTTCTTCTCTCCAACTTCATCCCAATGAATTGGTGATCTGCACTTCCTCCCGTATAACGCCTCATATGGTGCCATCCCAATAGTTGACTGATAACTGTTATTATAAGCAAATTCAATTAGTGGCAAGTGTCGTTCCCAACCTCCTCCGAAATCCAACACGCAAGCTCTAAGCATGTCCTCCAGCGTCTGTATCGTCCTCTCGGATTGTCCATCTGTTTGGGGATGAAACGCCGTACTGAAATGTAATCTCGTCCCCATTGCTCTTTGCAATCCCTTCCAAAAATTTGAAGTAAATCGTGTGTCTCTATCGGGACACAATCGAAACCGCACCCACGTGTAGCCTCACGATCTCCTCAATGTATAATCGAGCCAACTGTTCCATGCTGAAAGTCATCTTAACCGGCAAAAAGTGTGCAGTCTTCGTAAATCTATCCACGATAACCCATATAGCTTTGTTCCCTCTGTTCGACCTCGGTAAACCAGTCACAAAATCCATTGTAACATGCTCCCACTTCCACGGGACCTCAGTGGTTGCAAAGCAACCCCGATGGTCGTTGGTGTTCGGCTTTGATTTGTTGACAAGTCAAACACCTCTCCACGAACGATGCAATAGAGCCCTTCATGTTTCTCCACCAAAAAGTATTTCTCAAGTCACGATACATCTTCGTACCTCCCGGATGCACCGTGTAAGGTGTACAATGAGACTCTTCTAAGATTTCCTTTCTTAGGTCCTCGTCCTTTGGTACACAGACTCTCCCTTCATAAGTAAGTGTACCATCCGGTGCTACAGCGAAACCTCTAATGTTTCCAGCTAAAGCTCGCTCCCTCATTTTGCACAAAAACATATCCTTCGTTTGTGCCTCCTTGATCCGATTTCTCAAAGTCGGCTCTGCCACCATAGCGGATATGATAGCTTTGGTGTTAGTTGGGGGTACTACCACATCGATTCTCATGTTGACAAAATCCTTTATCAACTACTCTTGCTCCATGATCATGCTCGTTCACCATTGCTTCTTCCGAGGCTCAAGGCATCGCCCACTACATTGGCTTTGCCGGGTGATAGTGGGTAGTACGGTCATAATCTTTGACTAACTCCAACCATCTTCGTTGTCTCATGTTCAATTCTTTCTGTTTGAAGAAGTACTTGAGACTCTTGTGATCCGTGTAGATATCACATTTTCCTCCATACGTAATGACGCCATATCTTCGAGAGCGTGTACTACGATTGCTAACTCCAAGTCATGCGTGGGATAGTTAAGCTCGTCGCTTCAATTGTCTCGAGGCATAAGCTATCACCTTCCCCTGTTGCATGAGTACACATCCGAGACCTTGTTTTGACGCATCACTATAAATAATGAACCCTTCCAATCCATTAGGTATCGCAAAAACCGGTGCGGTAACCAATCTCTGTTTCAACTCTTGAAACGGTTCTCGATCCACTGGAATTTCTCTCCCTTTTCGTCGTCCGAGTCATTGGTCCGACAATCTTGGCAAAACCTCAATGAACCGTCCTGTAATATCCAAGAAGTCCTAAGAAATCGCGCACCTCACTCACGGTCGATGGCGCTTTCCATTCATTTATAGCCTCCACTTTGGCCGGATCCACCGACACCGGGCGGTGACTACATGACCCAAGAACACCACTCGCTCCAACCAAAACTCACATTTCTTGAACTTCGCATAAATCTTCTCCTTGCGAAGTGTCTCTCCAAAGACGATCCTCAAATGCTCTTCGTCCGTTGTTTATCCTTTGAATAGATCAAGATATCATCGATGAACACAATGACAAATTGATCTAAGTAAGGATGAAACACTCTATTCATCAAGTCCATAAAGACCGCTGGTGCGTTGCTTAACCCAAAAGGCATCACAAAGAAACTCGTAATGTCCATAACGGTTCTAAACATTTTGGGTATATCCGCTTCCTTGATCTTGGTGGTGATACCCGATCTTAGATCAATCTTCGAGAAAACTCCGACTCCTCTTAGTTGATCAAACAGATCCTCAATGCGGGGTAAGGGGTATTTGTTCTTGATGGTGAGGTTGTTCAACTCGATAGTCGATACACATCCTCATCGCACCATCCTTCTTTTTAACAAACAACACAGGAGCTCCCCAAGGAGACACGCTCGGTCTCACATAACCCTTATCCAGCAACTCTTGTAATTGCACTTTTAGTTCTTGCAACTCCTTAGGTGCCATTCTCAGAAGGTGCCTTTGGCGTTGGTGCGGCTCCGCATCGCGGATCAATCGTGAACTCCACTTGTCGATCCGGGGGCATTCCTGGTAAATCCTCCGGGAATACATCATGGTACTCTCGGGCGATTGGGATATCAAAGAATTGTTCTCTCTTGGTCGGGTTAGCCATAACATTCACCAAAAATGCTTGGCATTCTCCTCTCCTTAGATCTTCACGGCTTTCATTGTTGATATAACTCGTGGCAAAACACCCGACCTAGTCCCATGAAAAGTGAACTTCTCCTTTCCTGGCATATGGAAATCTATTTCCCTCTCGTGACATCGGATGTTTGCACGGTTCCGACTTAACCAATCCATTCCTAAGATTACATCAAAGTCCTTCATCTTTATAACGTATGGGTTCGCTTTTAGAGTTCTTCCTCTATGTTCGGTTGTACCCCGTTTACTCTATGATCACCACTATAGTTTTACCCGATGGTATACTAATCCCCAAAGGTTCCACAAACTCACATATCACATTATTTAATCCCTCAATGAAGATATGAAAGAATGTGTCGCGAAAAGATATCAAAAAGTACAAGAGAAGCGGTACATTAAAAACTCGTAACATACCCTCTCATTATCTCAGCTCCTCTCTTGTGCGTCTTGCCTTGGCCATGGCGTACATCCCGGGTTTCCTCCTGTGGGCCTCGATCCCATCCGAGCCGATCGGGATATCTCTTACTGATCCCAACCCCGATGCCCTGGCGATGGCATCGGAACACATATCTTTTCCCAGGCACTCGCCATAATGATATTTCCCACAATTTCGACATTGTGGCTTCGTCTGTTGACTTGGCGATTAGAGCACCGACTTTTTGTTGTTTGTTGTTATTAACAAACTTTCCAGTGTTAGGACCTCCAATTTCCTTTTGGGAGCCTCAAAACTTTTTTACTACCTCTTTCTAATCTCATATTGGAGGCAACCGTTCGAGCTCCTTCCACAACAAGAGAATATGATGCGTTCCCAAGTATGCTCACTACCCCACCCAACTCGGGCGTAAACGGACACAAATCTCTTAGCCTTCTTCTTATGTCCTGCGTGTCCGTCAAGTGAATATCATACCTTGCTAATGGTTGAACTTTCGCTCATACTCGAAAGCACCGTCATTGTCCCTTGTTGCAGGTTTAGGAATTCTCTTTCCTTTTTATCTCTCAGATTGGGGGAAAATGTTGCATGACTAATTCCTTGAAACTAGTCCATTACATATCAACTCGTTGTTGGTGTTGATGGTTCGACGTGTGAATCCCACCAATGCCTAGCATCTTGTTTGAGCCGATAAATCGCACATGACACCCTTTTGTGCGTCGGTCACTCGATCAATTCAAATATGCCCTCCGGAGTTCGCTTATCCATTCTTCCACGAGTGTGCGCTCTTCCTTGTCCCGTAAGAGTTGGAGGTTTATCTGCGTGAAACTGTTCCACCACATGTGAAGTGTTATTTGTGGGAGCCATTTGGTTTTGTTGGTTCAAAGCACTTCTCGAGTTAGACCCTCAACGACCGTGGGCCAGACGCGCCACTACGTCTCCCAAATTTTCTAGTGTTGCAATTTGTGGCGGATCCAGGTTCTAGGGGCTCTAGGATTCATCCTATAACCACGATAAAAAAATTAAGTCAATCTCCAATTGGGATACTTTTAAGCTCAATATATATAAAAGTTAAACCATAAATGATAACAAGTACTCAAGGCAATTTTTTTTTTTTTTTTTAAAAATGATCATTCATTAATCTCAATTTTTTTTTTACATCGAATCCAATGAAGAAGAAACAATTGCTAGTTTGAAAAACAAAACTTGAACTAAAATACTAATGAAAGGAGAATATAAAATCCCAAGCATCAACTACTAAAATAAAACAAAAGCTAGCTATTCAATTTCTTCTTCTTAGGATCCTCCTAGGATCTTCTTCCCGGTCTTTCTTTGGATCTTCGTCATCACTCGAATCGGGTGGAGGAGCATCATCATGTATGTCTTGCTCTTCGGGCGGAAGTCGGAAATATCCATTGTGAGTTGTACATGGTCTAACCACCACCGTCGGAAAACCGAAACGAAATTCTCATACATAACCCTTGATCGAACTCCTGGACATCATCTACCATTCGATTGTGTATCTCTCTAGCTCTTCGCAGGGGTAACTCCGATAAGGTGTTAATAAATCTAAGTATGCCCTGTCGGTGGATCGAGTGACCGGCATATCTAGCCTCTACCCATAATGCGAACATTGCATTAAGATGCGCCCCAAGGTTATGGTTAGGTTCCCATTGATATTGTTCATATCTCTATCCTCGCTTCCTAGTAGCGCTTAACAATATCGGACTTTCGTCTTTGTATACCTTCTACGAGCCATCTATATAGCATAAAAATAATTAAATTCTATAAGTTCTTTCTATTGTCCATAAAGTTCACAATTAACATGATATCTCATTAGTTCAATGTCATTCTATCGTCTATGCATCCAAGAAAACCAAAGATATTTCTTTCATTTTTCTCTTTGCAATAGGAATTGTAAAATTCATTACAACTGTGAGATTAAAACACTTTATCAATAGCGAGCAGATGGCAATAAGCGAATAATAAGCGATGGCATTAGCAAAAGAGAAAGCGAAATCATTAAAAATATTTGTACCTTAGCTTCGGAGTTGGCGTGGCATAGCGGTGGTGGATACGTAGACTCTTTTCGTTTAATAAAAAAATTCTAATTCATTTATCGAATACACACACGAAATTTACACATATATATTTTTTTACAAGTCTAGAAAGGTAAACCCGCTCCGATACCACCGTAGCGCCTAGAATTTTTTAATAAAATGAACAAGCATACTCCTAATTTTAACGATGAAAAATGACACGAATAATTTAAAAATAAAATTTAAATGAGTCAATTGTAGCGGAAGCAAAATATTTCATAAATAAAATTCTAACTATCGTCATTCTGAATCTATCAATTTCAAATAAATTGGCAATAAACTAACACTTTAAAAAGAAGTAAATAGTTCAACATTTTGTTGTCTTTTTTTTTAAAATAAACTAAACATTTGTAAATAAATCATTAGGCCTTGTCATATCCACCGCTCTTATCCGCGCCATCTCCTTCACTGAAAAGTTTGTTATATGTGGGGTGAGCGACGCATTTCAGTGGAGTATAAATTGTCCAAGCTAAATACACGGATATCTCACATAGGCATGTAAAGACAATCCGATAGGACATAGCATAGATCTTTTGAAAACCGTAGACATAGACATGGATAGCACTGCAGGGGATTCCACGAGGTATACATCGACCAGGACCTCTTGAGTCCCTCGGCTCATGGGGCCTAAGCAATCGTACTACATATTCATGCAAAATAATCTAAGTATTTAACAAGGACAATAAAGTTTAGAAAAACAAACCCCACTCTTGAACGTAGCTTTGAAACTTTAGTAGAGCATAGAAGTGTCGGATGCAAGACGCTAATCCTCGCCGATAAATCGCCTAATCAATAGAAAATAATACTAGTCAAAATCCTCGAATAATCTAACTTAAACTTAAAATAATAATCTAAAAATCCTAATTTAGGGACTTAATAGGATATAACAATAGAATCGAGGGGTGAATTGGAATCAAAATAGAAATTGAAATTTAGAGGCTAATTTGATGGTTTTGGGGTGAAGGGTAATTTGTCATTGGTTTGTGGGGACCACATCCCCAAAATCCTCACACCCTTTTTTTCCTTCTCCGACATACGTAACTCCCCTTAACACTCTTCCTCTCTCTCTTCTTTTTTTTTTTTTTTCCTTTTTTTCTTTTTCTCACTTTCTCCTTATTTCTTATATCTTTCTCTATTTAGTCAACAAAGAAACCCACTTCCCCTATCCCTTTTCTTTCTTTTCTCTCCAGTACGTCCCGTGCTTCTTTTCAATTCATCTCCTATTTCCTTTATTTATCCTTCCTTATTTATCTCAATTTCATTAATAGCCATCCCCACTCAAATTCTCGACCCCCAACCTCCCTCTTTTTTTTTCCTAATTGATTCTTCTCCTATGTTTCATCCATGGCGTCCCCCAAAGCTTCTCCCATTTCCTTTTTTTTTTTTCTATCGCACGCACAACCCGACGGATGGCGGCGAGGCTCGCGGCGATGGGCGGGTTGCGTTCGGGCTTAGAGTTTTGATTTGGCCGAATCGAAGAAGACGAATCGATTTTGGTTGTTTCGGATTTCGCCTAGGGGTTCTTCGAAGGTGGTTTTGCGACTTTCTAGGCGATTTTTGGTAATCATTGTTTGGGCGGTTTGGTTTACTTTGGATTTTCGGTGAGATTTGTGGCTTGGGTGTCGGCGTGTAACGGAGGAGGTGGAATAAAAGAAAAAAGGCTTTACCTTGGTGGGATTGAGTAATGGGTGGTGGATTGAGTAACGATGCGTGAAAAAGAATTAATAGGAGGGACTCTTTGTTTTTATAGGATCGATTAGGTTTAGGGTTAAGAGAATAAGAGTTTTAATCTCATAGGATTTCAAAAACAACCGTAAAGATATATCAAGATTCGATATATTTGGAAATTTAAAATTGGTATCTTGATATTCTAGAATAATCGAATGGACTTTTTAATGGGTGAATTGATAAGGGATCATATCAAATGGGCTTGTTTAAACTTGGGCCTGGATAATTGGATATTGAATTTGAAAGATTTGGGCTTGAATTATAAAATAATAATTAGCCCCTAAATAAAAAAAATAAACTAACTAAAAAAATCTAAAACTCATAAGTTTTAATAAAAAACCCAAAATAAATTCCGAGTATTACATTTGAACATAGTTTTTGTAATTGTACTTCACGTGGAGAAAGACTTTGACGCCTACAACAAATCAAATCAAGATTCTTTCCAAATCTGAAGATTCCCTTCGTCAGCGATACCCTTTAGAAAAACTTTTCGCCTTTACAACAAAGCTGTAAATCTTTCCTTTTGGATCGGCATAAGATAAGACAGCCGATCTGCGCCACCTTGATTATTTCTTTTTATCTTCTCTACGGCTTCGATCGTTTTTTGACTATGTCCGGGACCCAAAACTTTCTTCTCTCCAACTTCATCCCAATGAATTGGTGATGCACTTCCTCCCGTATAACGCCTCATATGGTGCCATCCCAATAGTTGGTGATAAGCTGTTTTTATAAGCAAATTCAATTAGTGGCAAGTGTCGTTTCCCAACCTCCTCCGAAATCCAACACGCAAGCTCTAAGCATGTCCTCCGGCGTCTGTATCGTCCTCTCGGATTGTCCATCTGTTTGGGGATGAAACGTCGTCTTGAAATGTAATCTCGTCCTCATTGCTCTTTGCAATCCCTTCCAAAAATTTGAAGTAAATCGTGTCTCTATCGACACAATCGAAATCGCACCCCAGTGTAGCCTCACGATCTCCTCAATGTATAATCGAGCCAATCTGTTCCATGGTGAAAGTCATCTTAACCGCAAAAAGTGTGCGAGTCTTCGTCAATCTATCCACGATAACCCATATAGCTTCGTTCCCTCTGTTCGACCTCGGTAAACCAGTCACAAAATCCATTGTAACATGCTCCCACTTCCACTCCGGGACCTCAAGTGGTTGCAGCAACCCCGATGGTCGTTGGTGTTCGGCTTTGATTTGTTGACAAGTCAAACACCTCTCCACGAACGATGCAATAGAGCCCTTCATGTTTCTCCACCAAAAGTATTTCTCAAGTCACGATACATCTTCGTACCTCCCGGATGCACTTGTTTGTGTTAGGTGTACAATGAGACTCTTCTAAGATTTCCTTTCTTAGGTCCTCGTCCTTTGGTACACAGGACTCTCCCTTCATAAGTAAGTGTACCATCAGTCTAAAGTGAAACCTCTAAAGTTTCGGCTAAAGCTCGCTCCCTCATTTTGCACAAAAACATATCCTTCGTTTGTGCCTCCTTGATCCGATTTCTCAAAGTCGGCTCGCCACCATAGCGGATATGATAGCTTTGGTGTTAGTTAGGGTACTACCACATCGATTCTCATGTTGACAAAATCCTTGATCAATCGCTCTTGCTCCATGATCATGCTCGTCGTTCACCATCGTTCTTCCGACTCAAGGCATCGCCACTACATGGCTTTGCCGGGTGATAGTGGGTAGTATAGTCATAATCTTTGACTAACTCCAACCATCTTCGTTTGTCTCATGTTCAATTCTTTCTGCGTGAAGAAGTACTTGAGACTCTTGTGATCCGTGTAGATATCACATTTTCCTCCGCACAGGAGTAATGACGCCATATCTTCGGAGCGTGTACTACAACGCTAACTCCAAGTCATATGTGGGATAGTTAAGCTCGTCCGCTTCAATTGTCTCGAGGCATAAGCTATCACCTTCCCCTGTTGCATGAGTACACATACGAGACCTTGTTTTTGACGCATCACTATAAATAATGAACCCTTCCAATCCATTAGGTATCGTCAAAACTGGTGCGGTAACCAATCTCTGTTTCAACTCTTGAAACCGGTTTCGCATTTCTCAGTCCACTGGAATTTCTCTCCCTTTCTCGTCAGTCGGGTCATTGGTCCCACAATCTTGGCCAAAACCCTCAATGAACCGCGTAATATCCAAAGAAGTCCTAAGAAGCTGCGTACCTCACTCACTCGGTCGATGGCGCTTTCCATTCATTTATAGCCTCCACTTTGGCCGGATCCACTTCGACATCTCGGGCGGTGACTACATGACCCAAGAACACCACTCGCTCCAACCAAAACTCACATTTCTTGAACTTCGCATAAATCTTCTCCTTTGCGAAGTGTCTCCAAAGACGATCCTCAAATGCTCTTCGTCTTTGTTGTTTATCCTTTGAATAGATCAAGATATCATCGATGAACACAATGACAAATTGATCTAAGTAAGGATGAAACACTCTATTCATCAAGTCCATAAAGACCGCTGGTGCGTTGCTTAACCCAAAAGGCATCACAGTAAACTCGTAATGTCCATAACGGGTTCTAAACGCTGTTTTGGGTATATCCGCTTGCTTGATCTACTGTTTGGTGATACCCCCGATCTTAGATCAATCTTCGAGAAAACTCCGCCTCTTAGTTGATCAAACAGATCCTCAATGCGGGGTAAGGGGTATTTGTTCTTGATCGTGAGGTTGTTCAACTCTCGATAGTCGATACACATCCTCATCGTACCGTCCTTCTTTTTAACAAACAACACAGAGCTCCCAGGAGGCACACTCGGTCTCCCATAACCCTTATCCAAGAACTCTTGTAATTGCACTTTTAGTTCTTGCAACTCCTTAGGTGCCATTCTCGTAAGGTGCCTTTGACGTTGGTGCAGCTCTCCGTGCAGATCAATCGTGAACTCCACTTGTCGATCCTGGGGGCATTCTGGTAAATCCTCCGGGAAAACATCATGGTACTCTCGGGCGATTGGGATATAAAGCAATTGTTCTCTCTTGATCGGGTTAGCCATAACATTCACCAAAAATGCTTGGCATTCTCCTCTCCTTAGCATCTTCACTTCGGCTTTCATTCCGATATAACTCGTGGCAAAACACCCGACCTAGTCCCATGAAAAGTGAACTTCTCCTTTCCCGGCATATGGAAATCTATTTCCCTCTCGTGACATCGGATGTTTGCACGGTTCGACTTAACAATCAATCCATTCCTAAGATTACATCAAAGTCCTTCATCTTTATAACGTATGGGTTCGCTTTTTAGAGTTCTTCCTCTATGTTCGATTGTACCCCATTTACTCTATGATCACCACTATAGTTTTACCCGATGGTATACTAATCCCCAAAGGTTCCACATACTCACATATCACATTATTTAATCCTCAATGAATTTTGCAGATATGAAAGAATGTGTCACACCCGATATCAAAAGTACAAGAGCAGTACATTAAAAACTCGTAACATACCGTCATTATCTCAGCTCTCTTGTGCGTCCGCTCGGTCATGGCGTACATCCTGGGTTTCTCTCTGTGGGCCTTCGATCCCATCTGGGCCGATTGGGATATCTCTTACGAGCCCCAACCCCGATGCCCTGGCGCGATGGCATCGGTAACACATATCTTTTCCCCCAGGCACTCGCCCGAATGATATTTCCCACAATTCGACATTGTGGCTTCGTCACGACCTTGCCGATTAGGAGCACCCGCCGACTTTTTGTTGTTTGTTGTTATTAACAAACTTTCCATGTTAGGACCCTCCCATTTCCTTTTGGGAGCCTCAAAACCTTCTTACTACCTCTTTCTAATCTCATATTGGAGGCAACCGTTCGAGCTCCTTCACAAGTGAGAATATGATGCGTTCCCAAGATGCTCACTACCCCACCCAACTCGGGCGAAACCGGACACAAATCTCTTAGCCTTCTTATCTGTGTCCATCAAGTGAATATCATACCTTGATAACTAGTTGAACTTTTTGTTGTTTGTTGTTATTAACAAACTTTCCGGTGTTAGGACCTCCCATTTCCTTTTGGGAGCCTCAAAACCTTCTTACTACCTCTTTCTAATCTCATATTGGAGGCAACCGCTCGAGCTCCTTCCACAATGAGAATATGATGCGTTCCCAAGATGCTCACTACCCCACCCAACTCGGGCGTAAACCGGACCACAAATCTCTTAGCTTCTTATCGTTTCGTGTCCATCAAGTGAATATCATACCTTGATAACTAGTTGAACTTTCGCTCATACTCGAAAGCACCGTCATTGTCCTTGTTGCAGGTTTAGGGAATTCTCTTTCCTTTTTATCTCTGTAGATCAAGGAAAACTGTTGCATGACTAATTCCTTGAAACGATCCATTACATATCACTCGTTGTTGGTCGGTGATGGTTCGACGGTGTGAATCCCACCAATGCCTAGCATCTTGTTTGGTGATAAATCGCACATGACACCCTTTGTGCGTCGGTGCACTCGATCAATTCAAATATGCCCTCCACCCCGCTTATCCATTCTTCCACGGTGTGCGCTCTTTGTCCGTAAGAGTTGGAGGTCTATATCGGGCGAAACTGTTCCACCACATGTGAAGTGTTATTTGTGGGAGCGGTGATTTTGTTGGTTCAAAGCACCCCCTTGAGTTAGACCCTCAACGATTGTGGGCGAGACGCGCCACTACGTCTCCCAAATTTTCTCTTTGTTGCATTTGTGGCAGTCCGGTTCTAGGGGCTCTAGGATTCATCCTATAACCACGATAAAAAAATTAAGTCAATCTCCAATTGGGATACTTTTAAGCTCAATATATATAAAAGTTAAACCATAAATGATAACAAGTGCTCAAGGCAATTTTTTTTTTTTTTAAAAAATGATCATTCATTAATCTCATTTTTTTTTTACAACGAATCCAATGAAGAAGAAACAATTGCTAGTTTGAAAAACAAAACTTGAACTAAAATACTAATGAAAGGAGAATATAAAATCCCAAGCATCAACTACTAAAATAAAACAAAAGCTAGCTATTCAATTTCTTCTTAGGATCCTCCTAGGATCTTCTTCCGGTCTTTCTTTGGATCTTCGTCATCACTCGAATCGGTGGAGGAGCATCATCATGCATGTCTTGCTCTTCGGGCGTAAGTCGGAAATATCCATTGTGAGTTGTACATGGTCTAACCACCACTGTCGGAAAACCTAAACGAAATTCTCATAGATAACCCGCGATGAACTCCTGGACATCATCTACCATTCGATTGTGTATCTCTCTCTCAGCTCTTCGCAGGGGTAACTCGATAAGGTGTTAATAAATCTAAGTATGCCTGTCGGTCGGATCAGGAGTGACCGACATATCTAGCCTCTACCCATAATGCGAACATTGCATTAAGATGCGCCCAAGGTTATGGTTAGGTTCCCATTGATATTGTTCATATCTCTCTATCCTTGCTCTCTAGTAGCGCTAACAAAATCGGACTTTCGTCTTTGTATACCTTCTACGAGCCATCTATATAGCATAAAAATAATTAAATTCTCTAAGTTCTTTCTATTGTCCATAAAGTTCACAATTAACATGATATCTCATTAGTTCAATGTCATTCTATCGTTATGCATCCAAGAAAACTCAACATATTTTCTTTCATTTTTTCTCTTTGCAATAGGAATTGTAAAATTCATTACAATAAAGATATTAAAACACTTTATCAATAAGCGATGGCGAGCAAGTGGCAATAGCGAACAATAGCGATGGCATTAGCAAAGAGAAAGCGAAATCATAAAAAATATTTGTACTTGGCCGGAGTTAGCGTGGCATAGCGGTGGTGGATACGTAGACTCTTTTCGTTTAATAAAAAAATTCTAATTCATTTATCGAGTACACACACGAAATTTACACATATATATTTTTTTTACAAGTCTACGAAAGGTAAACCTCGCTCCGATACCACCGTAGCGCCTACTAGAATTTCTTTAATAAAATGAACAAGCATACTCCTAATTTTAACGATGAAAAAGGACATGAATAATTTAAAAATAAAATTTAATCGAGTCAATTGTAGCGGAAGCAAAATATTTCATAAATAAAATTCTAACTATAAATCGAATCTATCAATTTCAAATAAATTGGCAATAAACTAACAATTTAAAAAGAAGTAAATAGTTCAACATTTTGTTGTCTTTTTTTTTTTTAAAATAAACTAAACATTTGTAAATAAATCATTAGGCCTTGTCATATCCACCGCTTCTTAGCGCCATCTCCTTCACTTCGAAAAGTTTGTTATATGTGGGGTGAGCGACACGAACTTAGTGGAGTATAAATTGTCCAAGCTAAATACACGGATATCTCACATAGGCATGCAAATACAATCCAATAGGACATAACATAGATCTTTTGAAAAACCGTAGACATAGACATGGATAAGATGCACTGGGGTTTCACCGGGGATACATCGACCGGACCTCTTGAGTCCCCGGCTCATGGGGCCTAAGCAATCGTACTACATATTCATGCAAAATAATCTAAGCATTTAACAAGGACAATAAAGTTTAGAAAAACAAACCCCACCTTGAACGTAGCTTTGAAACTTTAGTAGAGCATAGAAGTGTCGGATGCAAGCACGCTAATCTCGCTCGATAAATCGCCTAATCAATAGAAAATAATACTAGTCAAAATCCTCGAATAATCTAACTTAAACTTAAAATAATAATCTAAAAATCCTAATTTAGGGACTTAATAGGATATAATAACAATAGAATCGAGGGTGAATTGGAATCAAAATAGAAATTGAAATTTAGAGGCTAATTTGATGGTTTGGGGTGAAGGGTAATTCATCATTGGTTTGTGGGGACCACATCCCCAAAATCCTCACACCCTTTTTCCTTCTCCCGACATACGTAACTCCCTTAACACTCTTTTCTCTCTCTTATTTTTCTTTTTTTTTCCTTTTTCTTTTTCTTTTTCTCACTTTCTCCTTATTTCTTATATCTTCCTCTCTATTTAGTCAACAAAGAAACCCACTTCCCCTATCCCTTTCTTTTCTTTTCTCTCGTACGTCCCATGTGCTTCTTTTCAATTCATCTCCTATTTCCTTTATTTATCCTTCCTTATTTATCTCAATTTCATTAATAGCCATCCCCACTCAAATTCTCGACCAGCCCCAACCTCCCTCTTTTTTTTTTTTTCCTAATTGATTCTTCTCCTATGTTTCATCCATGGCGTCCCCCAAAGCTTCTCCTTTCTCTTTTTTTTTCTACCGCACGCACAACCCGACGGATGGCGCGAGGCTCGACTTCGCGATGGGCAAAGTTGCGTTCGGCTTAGAGTTTTGATTTGGGCTAAATCGAAGACGAATCGATTTTGGTTGTTTGATTTCGCCTAGGGTTCTTCGAAGATGATTTTGCGACTTTCCGGTGATTTTTGTAATCATTGTTCGGGCGGTTTGGTTTACTTTCGGATTTTCGGTGAGATTTGTGGCTTGGGTGTCGGCGTGTAAAGAGAGGTGGAATAGAAAAGAAAAAAAGGCTTTACCTTTTTGTGATTGAGTAATGTGGGTGGGATTGAGTAACGATGCGTGAAAAAAGAATTAATAGGAGGGACTCTCATGTTTTTATAGATTGATTAGGTTTAGGGTTAAGAGAATAAGAGTCTTAATCTCATAGGATTTCAAAAACAATCGGTAAAGATATAGCAAGATTCGATATATTTGGAAACTTAAAATTGGTATATTGATATTCTAGAATAGATCTTGGAATTGGACTTTTAACGGGTCAATTGATAAGGGATCATATCAAATGGGCTTGTTTAAACTTGGGCCTGGATAATTGGACATTGAATTTGAAAGATTTGGGCTTGAATTATAAAATAATATTTAGCCCCTAAATAAAAAAAAATAAACTAACTAAAAAAATCTAAAACTCATAATTTTTAATAAAAAAACCCAAAATAAATTCGAGTATTACATTTGAACATAGTTTTTGTAATTGTACTTCACGTGGAGAAAGACTTTGCCGCCTACAATAAATCGTAAATCAAGATTCTTTCCAAATCAAGATTCCTTCGTCGGCGATACCTCGTAAAAACTTTCGCCACAACAAATCGTAAATCTTTTCTTTTTGGATCGGCATAAGACACAGCCGATCCTGCGCCACCTGATTCTTTCTTTTATCTTCTCTACGGCTTGACTTCTTTTGACTATGTCCCAGGACCCAAAACTTTCTTCTCTCCAACTTCATCCCAATGAATTGGTGGTCCGCACTTCCTCCCGTATAACGCCTCATATGGTGTCATCCCAATAGTTGATCGATAATCGTTATTATAAGCAAATTCAATTAGTGGCAAGTGTCGTTCCCAACCTCCTCCGAAATCCAACACGCAAGCTCTAAACATGTCCTCCAAAGTCAGATCGTCCTCTCGGATTGTCCATCTGTTTGGAGATGAAACGCGCATCTTGAAATGTAATCTCGTCCTCATTGCTCTCTTTTGCAATCCCTTCAAAAATTTGAAGTAAATCGTGTCTCTATTAGACACAATCGAAATGGCACCCCGTGTAGCCTCACGATCTCCTCAATGTATAATCGAGCCAATTGTTCCATCTCGAAAGTCATCTTAAACGGCAAAAAGTGTGCGTCTTCGTCAATCTATCCACAATAACCCATATAGCTTCATTCCTCTTTCGACCTCGGTAAACCGGTCACAAAATCCATTGTAACATGCTCCCACTTCCTCGGACCTCAAGTAGTTATTAAAAGAACCCCGATGGTCGTTGGTGTTCGGCTTTGATTTGTTGACAAGTCAAACACCTCTCCACGAACGAACGATGCAATAGAGCCCTTCATGTTTCTCCACCAAAAAGTATTTCTCAAGTCACGATACATCTTCGCACCTCCGGATGCAGAGTGTAAGGTGTACAATGAGACTCTTCTAAGATTTCCTTTCTTAGGTCCTCATCCTTTGGTACACGAGACTCTCCTTCATAAGTAAGTGTACCATCCAGTCTACAAAATGAAACCTCTAATGTTTCGGCTAAAGCTCGCTCCTCATTTTGCACAAAAACATACCCTTCATTTGTGCCTCCTTGATCCGATTTCTCAAAGTCGGCTCCGCCACCATAGCGGATATGATAGCTTTGGTGTTAGTTAAGTACTACCACATCGATTCTCATGTTGACAAAATCTTGATCAATCGCTTCTTGCTCGTGATCATGCTCATGATTCACCATCGTTTTTCCGATCGAAAGCATCGGCCACTACATTGGCTTTGCAGGTGATAGTGGATAGTACATCATAATCTTTGACTAACTCCAACCATCTTTGTTGTCTCATGTTCAATTTTCTGCTGCGTGAAGATTGAGACTCTTGTGATCCGTGTAGATATCACATTTTCCTCCGCATGTAATGACGCCATATCTTCGTGAGCATGTACTACGGCCGCTAACTCCAAGTTATGTGTGGGATAGTTAAGCTCGTCGCTTCAATTGTCTCGAGGCATAAGCTATCACATTCCCATTGCATGAGTACACATCCGGAGACCTTATTTTGACGCATCACTATAAATAATGAACCCTTCCAATCCATTAGGTATCGCAAAACCGGTGCGGTAACCAATCTCTGCTTTCAACTCTTGAAACCGGTTTCACATTTCGATCCCACTAGAATTTTTCTCCCTTTCTCGGTCGAGTCATTAGTCCAACAATCTTGAAAAACCTCAATGAACCGTACGTAATATCCAGAAGTCCTAAGAAATCGCGTCTCACTCACTCGCGGTTGATGGCGCTTTCCATTCATTTATAGCCTCCACTTTGGTGGATCCACTTCGACACCTCGGGCGGACTACATGACCCAAGAACACCACTCGCTCCAACCAAAACTCACATTTCTTGAACTTCGCAAAAGCTTCTCCATGCGAAGTGTCTCAAAGACGATCCTCAAATGCTCTTCGTCCGTTGTTTATCCTTTGAATAGATCAAGATATCATCGATGAACACAATGACAAATTGATCTAAGTAAGGATGAAACACTCTATTCATCAAGTCCATAAAGACCGCTGGTGCGTTGCTTAACCCAAAAGGCATCACAAGAAACTCGTAATGTCCATAACGGGTTCTAAATTTATTTTGGGTATATCCGCTTCCTTGATCTTGATACCCCGATCTTAGATCAATCTTCGAGAAAACTCCATCTCCTCTTAGTTGATCAAACGGATCCTCAATGCGGGGTAAGGGGTATTTGTTCTTGATGGTGAGATTGTTCAACTCTCGATAGTCGATACATCATCCGTTGTATCAGATCGCCCTTCTTTTGAACAAACAACACATGAGCTCCCCGAGGAGGCACGCTAGGTCTCACATAACCCTTATCCAAAGAACTCTTGTAATGGCACTTTTAGTTCTTGCAACTCCTTAGGTGCCATTCTCAAGGTGCCTTTGGCGCAGTGCGGCTCCGTGCGGATCAATCGTGAACTCCACTTGTCGATCCGGGGCATTCCGGTAAATCCTCCGGGAAAACATCATGGTACTCTCGGCGATTGGGATATCGCAATTGTTCTCTGTTCGATCGGGTTAGCCATAACATTCACCAAAAATGCTTGGCATTCTCTCTCTCTCCTTAAAGATCTTCACGCTTTCATTTTGCTGATATAACTCGTGGCGAAACACCCGACCTAGTCCCATGAAAAGTGAACTTCTCCTTTCTGGCATATGGAAATCTATTTCCCTCTCGTGACATCGGATGTTTGCACAGCTGATTCGACTTAACCAATCCATTCCTAAGATTACATCAAAGTCCTTCATCTTTATAACGTATGGGTTCGCTTTTAGAGTTCTTCCCTCTATGTTCGATTTGTACCCCGTTTACTCTATGATCACCACTATAGTTTTACCCGATGGTATACTAATCCCCAAAGGTTCCACAGACTCACATATCACATTATTTAATCCCTTAATGAATTTTGCGAGATATGAAAGAATGTGTCGCACAAGATATCAAAAAGTACAAGAGGTGTACATTAAAACTCGTAACATACCTGTCATTGTCTCAGGCTCCTCTTGTGCGTCCTGCTCGGTCATGGCGTACATCCCGGTTTCTCCTCCTGGGGCCTCTCGATCCCATCTCCGGCCGGGATATCTCTTCTGCCCCAACCCCGATGCCTGGCCGATGGCATCGGTGAACACATATCTTTTCCCAAAGCAGGCACTCGCCATAATGATATTTCCACAATTCGACATTGTGGCTTTGTCTCTTGACCTTGGCGATTAGGAGCACCGCCGACTTTTTGTTGTTTGTTGTTATTAACAAACTTTCCAGTGTTAGGACCCTCCCATTTCCTTTTGGGAGCCTCAAAACCTTTTTAATACCTCCTTCTAATCTCATATTGGAGGCAACCGTTCGAGCTCTTTCCACAACAAAGAATATGATGCGTTCCCAAGATGCTCACTACCCCACCCAACTCGGGCGTAAAAACAGACACAAATCACTTAGCCTTCTTACTTTCTGTGGTCCGCTCAAGTGAATATCATACCTTGCTAATCTGGTTTAACTTTCGCTCATACTGAGCACCGCTATTGTCCCTTGTTGCAGTTTAGGAATTCTCTTTCCTTTTTATCTCGTAGGATCGGGAAAAAGCATTTGCATGACTAATTCCTTGAAACCAGTCCATTGCATATCACTCGTTGTTGGTCGTGATGGTTCGACGGTGTGAATCCCACCAATGCCTAAAGATCTTGTTTGAAGCCGATAAATTGCACATGACACCCTTTGTGCGTCGGTGCACTCGATCAATTCAAATATGCCTCCATTCTCGCTATTCATTCTTCCATAGTGCGGCTCTTCCCGTCCCCGTAAGAGTTGGAGGTCTATCGGCGAAAACTGTTCCACCACATGTGAAATGTTATTTGTGGGAGCCTATTTGGTTTTGTTGGTTCAAAGCACCCTTGAAAGTTAGACCTCAACGATCGCGGGTGGCCAGCGCCACTACGTCTCCCAAATTTTCTAGTGTTGCATTTGTGGCGATCCAGGTTTAGGGGCTCTGTGGATTCATCCTATAACCACGATAAAAAAAAATTAAGTCAATCTCCAATTGGGATACTTTTAAGCTCAATATATATAAAAGTTAAACCATAAATGATAACAAGTACTAAAGCGCATTTTTTTTTTTAAAAAATGATCATTCATTAATCTCAATTTTTTTTTACAACGAATCCAATGAAGAAGAAACAATTGCTAGTTTGAAAAACAAAACTTGAACTAAAATACTAATGAAAGGAGAATATAAAATCCCAAGCATCAACTACTAAAATAAAACAAAAGCTAGCTATTCAATTTCTTCTTCCTAGGATCCTCCTAGGATCTTCTTCCGGTCTTTCTTTGGATCTTCGTCATCACTCGAATCGGTGGAGGAGCATCATCATGCATGTCTTGCTCTTCGGGCGTAAGAAGTCGGAAATATCCATTGTGAGTTGTACATGGTCTAACCACCACCGTCGGAAAAAAACCGAAACGAAATTCTCATAGATAACCCGCGATCGAACTCCTGGACATCATCTACCATTCGATTGTGTATCTCTAGCTCTTCGCAGCAGGGGTAACTCGATAAGGTGTTAATAAATCTAAGTATGCCTGTCGGTCGGATACCGAGTGACCGACATATCTAAAGCCTCTACCCATAATGCGAACATTGCATTAAGATGCGCCTTATGAGTTATGGTTAGGTTCCCATTGATATTGTTCATATCTCTATCCTCGCTTCCTAAGTAAGCTAACAAAATCGGACTTTTCGTCTTTGTATACCTTCTACGAGCCATCTATATAGCATAAAAATAATTAAATTCTCTAAGTTCTTTCTATTGTCCATAAAGTTCACAATTAACATGATATCTCATTAGTTCAATGTCATTCTATCGTCTATGCATCCAAGAAAACTCAAAGATATTTCTTTCATTTTTCTCTTTGCAATAGGAATTGTAAAATTCATTACAAAAAGATTAAAACACTTTATCAATAGCGATAGAGTGGCAATAAGCAAGAATAATAAGCGATGGCATTAGCAAAAGAGAAAGCGAAATCATTAAAAATATTCGCACCTTGGCCTGAGTTGGCGTGGCATAGCGGTGGTGGATACGTAGACTCTTTTCGTTTAATAAAAAAATTCTAATTCATTTATCGAGTACACACACGAAATTTACACATATATTTTTTTACAAGTCTACGAAAGGTAAACCCGCTCCGATACCACCTGTAGCGCCCTAGAATTTCTTTAATAAAATGAACAAGCATACTCCTAATTTTAACGATGAAAAAGGACATGAATAATTTAAAAATAAAATTTAATCGAGTCAATTGTAGCGGAAGCAAAATATTTCATAAATAAAATTCTAACTATCGTCTCAATCTATCAATTTCAAATAAATTGGCAATAAACTAACAATTTAAAAAAAGTAAATAGTTCAACATTTTGTTGTCTTTTTTTTAAAATAAACTAAACATTTGTAAATAAATCATTAGGCCTTGTCATATCCACCTCTTAGCCGCCATCTCCTTCACCGAAAAGTTTGTTATATGTGGGGTGTGACACAACTCGATGGAGTATAAATTGTCAAGCTAATACACGATATCTCACATAGGCATGCAAATACAATCCAATAGGACATAGCATAGATCTTTTGAAAATCCGTAGACATAGACATGGGTAAAGACTGCAGGGTTCCACGGAGGATACATCGACCCGAACCTCTTGAGTCCTGGCTAATGGGCCTAAGAATCGTATCTTACATATTCATGCAAAATAATCTAAGCATTTTAACAAGCGACAATAAAGTTTAGAAAAACAAACCCCACTGAACGTAGCTTTGAAACTTTAGTAGAGCCTAGAAGTGATCTCGGATGCAGACGCCTAATCCTCGCTCGATAAATCGCCTAATCAATAGAAAATAATACTTTAGTGAAAATCCTCGAATAATCTAACTTAAACTTAAAATAATAATCTAAAAATCCTAATTTAGGGACTTAATAGGATATAACAATAGAATCGAAATTTGAATTGGAATCAAAATAAATCAAATTTGTTTAATTTGATTTGGTTTGAAAATGCAAGGGTTCATCGTTGGTTTGTGGGGACCACATCCCCAAAATCCTCACACCCTTTTTCCTTCTCCTGACATACGTAACTCCCCCTTAACACTCTTCCTCTCTTTCTTCTTTTTCTTTTTTTCCTTTTTTTTTTCTTTTTCTCACTTTCTCCTTATTTCTTATATCTTCCTCTCTATTTAGTCAACAACAAACCCACTCCCCTATCCCTTTTCTTTCTTTTCTCTCTGGTACGTCCCATGTGCTTCTTTTCAATTCATCTCCTATTTCTTTTATTTATCTTTCCTTATTTATCTCAATTTCATTAATAGTCATCCCCACTCAAATTCTCGACCAGCCCCAACCTCCCTCTCTTTTTTTTTCCTAATTGATTCTTCTCCTATGTTTCATCCATGGCGTCCCCCAAAGCTTCTCCCCTTTCCTCTTTTTTTCTACCGCACGCACAACCCGACGGATGGCGGCGAGGCTCGACGGCGATGGGCAGGTTGCGTTCGGGCTTAGAGTTTTGATTTCGGGCTGAATCGAAGAAGTACGAATCGATTTTGGTTGTTTCGGATTTCGCCTAGGGTTCTTCGAAGGTGGTTTTGCGACTTTCCGGCGATTTTTGGTAATCATTGTTTGGGCGATTTGGTTTACTTTCGGATTTTCCGGTGAGATTTGTGGCTTGGGTGTCGGCGTGTAACAGAGGTGGAATAGAAAAAGAAAAAAAAGGCTTTACCTTGGCTGGGATTGAGTAACAGTGGCTGGGATTGAGTAACAGTACGTGAAAAAAAGAATTAATAGGAGGGACTACTGTTTTTATAGGACTGATTAGGTTTAGGGTTAAGAGAATAAGAGTCTTAATCTCATAGGATTTCAAAAACAATCTGGTAAAGATATAGCAAGATTCGATATATTTGGAAATTTAAAATTGGTATCTTGATATTCTAGAATAAGACTTGGAATCGACTTTTAATTAAATTCGATTGATAAGGGATCATATCAAATGACACATTTAAACTTAGGCCCGGATAATTGGACATTGAATTTGAAAGATTTGGGCTTGAATTATAAAATAATAATTAGCCCCTAAATAAAAAAAAAAAAATAAACTAACTAAAAAAATCTAAAACTCATAATTTTTAATAAAAAACCCAAAATAAATTCCGAGTATTACATTTGAACATAGTTTTTGTAATTGTACTTCACGTGGAGAAAGAGATGATGTTTTTATGTTATGTTTTGCCAAGAGATGTGTATGGGTCATGAGATGAGAGAGGCCCTTGATAGGGCCAAGCTATTTTAGGTTGGTAAGCTTTGATTTTTGGGAATTTTAGGAGGCACTATAGCAATTAAGAGTTTGGGGGACAGGACTATGGTTTTGTGCTTTATTGCCTCAAGCCATTGAGCACTTGCTCCAAAAGAAATGTATGGAAATGTTTTTTTTTTTTTTTTTTTTTTGAGGGGTATGAAAATGTTTTTAGTTTAAATACTTGTTCACTAAATTTCTGATACATAGTTATTTAAAGTTAAATTTACTAAATCAAGAAAAGAGTAGATTTTTTATTTAAAAAAGTAAAAAGTTAATTTTAGTTTCAGGTTTTTATAAATTGTAATAGAAAGTGCTATTTTCTTTAATCATACTTTTTCCTATTATCTTTTTTTTTTTTTTTGATACTTTTTCCTATTATCCAAGGAGCTAGTATAGTATCTTATGCCTTCCACTTTTAGAATTTAATTGCGTAATATTTTATCCGTCTATTTTTCAATGTATCGGCTTTCTTTTTTTTTTTTGTTAAATTCTTAAATTTGAAAACATCAATCATAACAGTTCCTAGGCGTACAACCATGCCTAAGGACTTATGTCCCATTTCAGGAACATATGAACACTTACCCAAAATGGAACAATGCAAATAAAACTATACATCATCTTGAATTTTCGATTTAATTTTAGACCTAATTATCTATTTAAAATGAAATATTCAAATCATAAAAATCAATTAATCTACTTACTTTTTTGAGTTATGGGTTCCAGTGTCACACAAAACTTAGTGTAAGAATATGGGAATATTTTCCTTGATCATTCACCTTGAACGTGATCAGTATATATACATCTTACAAGACTAATTCTAGGCATAACAATAGGCTAACAATTAGGAAGCTAATTCTAGGCATAACTATAGGCTAATAATTAGGAAGCTAATTATATGCATTGACTACAAAATATTTACAATATATTTATCACACCCCCGCAATGGCGGAGGGAGGTCTACTGACGCCGAGACGGTCCGAAAATCTTCAAACAAAACTAGCGGAAGACCTTTGGTGAAGATGTCCGCTATCCGATGACGAGATGGCACATGAAGTACGGACTTGACCACGCGCAACCTTCTCCCGAACAAAGTGGATATCCATTTCAATATGTTTTGTACGTTGATGTTGAACTGGATTACCTGATAAATAAATAGCACTTACATTGTCGCAATAAACAAGAGTAGCCTTTCTAATCGGACAATGCAACTCTAAGAGAAGGTTCCGAATCCAACATGATTCGAGACAACATTTGCAACCCCATGATACTCGGCCTCTAAGACTAGAACGAGACAATGTGGGTTGACGTTTGACGATCAAGAGACCAAATTGTCACCCAAAAATACACAAGAAGCGCATGATGTAGAACGCCGCGTGTCGGGCATCCTCCCCAACTGCATCAATATAAGAGACAAGGGTAGAAAAAGAAGACGGGTATAAATGAAGCCCGTGATCCAATGTACCCTGAACATACCGAATAACCCGTTTGAGAGCAGACATATGATCAACTCTCGGATCATGCATATGTAGGCGGACTGTTATTGTACGACATAAGAGATACCCGGCCGTGTAAAAGTGAGATATTGTAGAGCCCCCGCAAGACTCGATAAAGAGTGGAATCATCAAATTTAAAGACTAGATGTAGCACCAACCTTTGACTTTGTGTCAACCGGAGTAGGAGATGGTTTACAAGAAGACATTCCTGCACGCTCAATTATCTCCTCGGCATACTTGCGTTGTGAAAGAAACATACCCCCTTATGTCGGGTCACATCAATACCAAGAAAATAATTCAGAGGACCAAGATCTTTCATAGCAAACTCGTAACTAAGAAGATCCATGATA
Organism: Rehmannia glutinosa; assembly: GCA_016081115.2. Taxonomy (NCBI): domain Eukaryota; kingdom Viridiplantae; phylum Streptophyta; class Magnoliopsida; order Lamiales; family Orobanchaceae; genus Rehmannia; species Rehmannia glutinosa. Next base: position 44,954,179 of record CM071929.1, read on the forward strand.
GAACACCGTAGAGCATCGAAGAAGCGTGAGAATAATGTCATCAACATATAATAAAATGTAAGTCATATCGGACCCTTGTCCGTAAATGAATAAGGAATTGTCACACCGCTATTAGTGAACCCAATTGACAAAACATAATCAGCAAAACGCTTATACCAAGCTCGGGGTGCCTGCTTAAGTCCATATAATGACTTACGCAAAAGACATACATAATCAGGATGATCACGATCCTCGTAACCCAATGGTTGATGCATATAAACAAGCTTTCAAGCTCACCATGAAGGAAGGCATTTTTGACATCCAATTGATGAATTGGCCATGCCTTCGTGAGAGAAAGACTAAGAACAGTGCGGATTGTAGCCGGTTTCACCACCGGACTAAATGTCTCACCACAATCAATGCCAACCTGTTGTGTTTTTCCATCACCTACAAGACGGGCTTTATGCCTCTCAAACACACCATTAGACTTGACTTTATGAGTAAAAATCCACATTGACCGAATCACATTAACATTAGGTGGACGGGGTACCAACTCCCACGTCTTATTTTTAATAAGAGCATTATATTCATCATCCATGGCCATTTTCCAATTCGGATCCCGAAGAGCCGCGACCGGATTACGAGATAAAGGAGACTCACAATCGCGGAGTGGCATGGATATTTTTATGGGTTTAAATATCCCATGCTGACTTCGGGTCACCATAGTGGGCTGCTGGAGAGGAATTAGAGTCGGAGTTGGAGCAGGAGTATCTGATTGTGTTTGGGCCAGAGGTGTGGGCTGGTCAGCTTGAGGAATGGGGGAAGCTTGCTGGACCGGCTGAGATAAGGGAGATGTGGGTTGGGCCGTTTGTGAGGGAATAGGAGAGACTGGACCAGATTTTTGTAGATGGTGAATGATGTAAGGGGACAATCCATCATCAAGAAAATCATAAGAGCGGGAAGTTGGGGAATGTAATTTTGCAAAAGGAAAAACATTCTCATCAAACAAGACATGACGACAAATAATGATCTTATTAGACGACAAATCATAACACTTGTAGCCACGATGGTTTGTAGGAAACCCCAAAAACACACAAGGAGTGGACCTAGGTTGCAACTTATTGATAGTTGTACACGGGAAAAGGGGGTAACACAAACAACCAAAAACCCGTAGATGAGAATAGGTCGGAATCTTTTTGTAAAGAACCTCAAGAGGTGATTTATTTCCCAACAACTTACTCGGAAGAATATTAAGAAGATAAGTTGCCATTTGTAATGCATGATGCCAAAAGGAAAGGGGAAGAGAGGCATGAGCAAGAAGAGTGCGAGAGACATTATTTATAGTTCTTATTTTTCGTTCGGCTTTCCCATTTTGAGGTGAAGTATGGGGACAAGAAAGACGAAAAGACATGCCATGAGTTTTACAAAAATCCCAAAATGGACCATTATCAAACTCTCTCCCATTATCACATTGCACATTTTTTATATTACGTTCAAATTGGGTGGAAATATGGGCTTTAAAGGCCAAGAAAGTGTCATAAACATCCGATTTTCGGGCCAAAGGAAAAGTCCACAAATCATTAGAAAAATCATCCAATAATAAAACATAATATCGATGTCCCAGAGAGCTCAAAACAGGAGAAGTCCAAAGATCACTATGAATAATGTCAAAAAGCATAGTAGTACTTGAAGAAGACGAAACAAAAGGCAATTTAATATGCTTTCCGAGTACACAAGAACCACAAATGCTAGAACAAGAAAGTCTAGTACAATCAATGCTTTTATTATGCCTAAGAACATCTAAGATAGGAGCACCCGGATGACCTAAACGATCATGCCATAGCTTAGGAGAGATGGCGGTAAAGGTAGATGAGGTAGCTTGATTGTTGAGAGAGGAGGAAAGAGGATAAAGATCACCCTGGCTATCACATCGCATTATTGGCATCCCCGTCCGAAGGTCCTTCACAGAAAACCCAAAAGGATCAAACTCAACTGTCACACAATTATCAGTAGTAAACTTTCTAACATAAATGAGATTTTTGATGAGTTTTGGAACATGGAGAACATTGTTTAGGGAAAGAAGTTGACTCGGGAAAGACAAATTAGTGTGACCATAGCCAAGAATCGGAATAGTATGACCATTACCAACAATAATACCATTATTAGGATGATTGCTCAAATTAAAATAAGACGAGAGAGTACCTGAAGAGGATGTCATATGAGACGTAGCACCGGTGTCCATGTACCACGAAGGATCAGGTTGGTTAAGAGACATAGTGTGCATAGCCGACTCAATGTCCGTTGGTGTATATGTAGTGGGCTGCCCAAAAGAAGTAGCATAGCTCTCCGGGTCGAGGTCGCGGGCCCAAAAGGCCGGGTTTGCTTTGTTGAGCTTGAGGTCCGCCCAACCCCGAGTTGGGAATGGACAGGGGAACGGGCATCCATCCCCATTTGGGAATGGCCTTGCGCGCCAAGTATGGGAAAAAAGCTTGTTGTCCGCCACCGAGCCTGGCTGCCGCCATTACCACAGGGCACCCGCCGTTTCGCCACGCCCCTTGCCGCCACCGCCGAGCCACGGCCGGCTCCACCACCGGAACCCTTTCGGCCACCAGACTTGCCCTTGTGTTGCTTTGGACCCCTCGAATTACCCGGATTTTCATAATGCACCGGTGAATCATCACCCGACGCGGCAACCATTGCAGATTCAGACCCCAACGTCGCTTCCTTGGCCATCCCAGCCTCCTCCAGAGTGAGCATGGACCTAGCCTGATAGAAAGGTGGAAGCAGGTTGCTTTGACGGATCAACGTACCCACACCACGGTACGGTTTTGTAAGACCACCAACCAATTGCAAAACCATTCTACTGTCCGAAACCGGTGCTCCAACATTCTTTAGTTGATCAGTGAGAGATTTGAGACGCTGACAATACGCAGAGACATTGGGAAAATCCTCCAAAGAAGTGGTGGAGAATTCTTGCTCAAGGGTAACGACCCGGGAATGTTGATTATCTTGGAATATATCACGCAATCTCTTCCAAGCTTCCATGGCGTAGCATCGGGTTCGATAATGGTGTGCAAAAGATCATTTGATATGGTAGCATAGATCCACGAGAACCGTGGCGTGATATGGTTAAGGACCCTATGAGATCGTGCGTGAATCTTGAATAATTCCGCCCACGTAGAATATTGGACATTTTCCATCTCAAGAGTAATGGAAACATGGTTTTTGATATTCGAGACGGCAAGAGCCGGATGAAAAGATGACTTCGAGTCCGACATGAAGATTGCCGAGAAGAATGAGACAAAAGAAAGAGAAGAAGATGAACAGAAGATTATCAATGGTGAGCGAAAAACCGAGGATTGCTGCGGAAGAAAACAAAGAAATTGTGCCATTGTCTCTGATACCATGTAAGAATATGGGAATATTTTCCTTGATCATTCACCTTGAACGTGATCAGTATATATACAATTTACAAGACTAATTCTAGGCATAACAATAGGCTAACAATTAGGAAGCTAATTCTAGGCATAACAATAGGCTAACAATTAGGAAGCTAATTATATGCATTGACTACAAAATATTTACAATATATTTATCACTTAGTTTGTTACTAAATCTAATTTTATACTCTGCGACCATTTTATATTGTTCAAACTTCAAATGGATGGTATATATGAAACTATTACTTCTGTATTTTGATATTTAATTGCATTTTATTAATTCTTATATAGATTTTTAACATTACAACTTGATATTGAGAAAATCAAATAAAAATCCTTTCCATCCAAAACACGCCTTCGCGCCCTCTCTCTCTCTCTCTCTCTCTCTCTCTCTCTCTCTCACACACACACACACACACACACACACACACACGCAGTGTACACAGAGGTAGGGGTGTCAATTTGGGTTAGGTCAGGGTTCGTGGTCCGGGTTCGCAGGTTCGTGTCGAAACTTGGCCGAGGACCGACCTATTTAATTATTCGTGTCAGAATCTTGAACCCGGACCGACCGCTTATTTCACAGTAACCAGGAATTCACCCACTTAACCCGCCTAATAAAATTATTTTAATATATATTTAATATTTTTAATGAATAAATTTATTTTTTTTTAATCATACACTATTCGATCAATAAAAAATATTACAATTTACAACATACAAAAAGAAATGACATAATTGCATAAATAACATAACATACTAATTATATTTTGAGGACAATATTAAAAAGATATGCAAAATAATAACAAATACATAGTTAATGAGGTTTTATCATTTGAGTTTTAAAGATATTTCTTGTTTGTTGTTTTTTTCTTACAATTAATTATTTACTTAATTTTTTTTTAAATTCACAAACGGGTTAGAAGCGGGTTAAGTTAAACGGGTCATAAGAGGTTGACCCGGACCCGACCTGTTTAATTGGCAGGTTAGTCGGGTCCGACCCAATTTCGACCGGACCCACGAAGCCTGGACCCATACCCATTAATTTCGTGTTAGGTTAGGTATCGGGTTTGCGTGTCGGCCCCTAAATTGACACCCCTACACAGAGGGAAAATGGTGGTGGTGAAGGAAAATGACAGTTGGCGCAGCAAAGAAATGGCAGGATTCTTGATAAAGCATCACTTGGAACAACTCCGAAGTATTATCCTCTCCTCTGACCCTCGTCTTCACTATCCTCTACATGTTGAGTAAGTTCATTCATTCATTTGAAACTCACGCACTCCTTATGTGTAACTCGATTTCATCTGTTACGTGTATATATACAAATTGTTCGTGCTAGTAGACCTGCTGAGTTGAGCATTTGATCTTGCTTCTTGAAAACAGTTTCGCTGAGTTGATGGATGAAAATCCACCATTGGCACACCTCATTTCCTCGCAGCCGACGGAATATTTACCCCTTTTCGATGAATCTGCTGTCTGGGCTCAGGTTTCTTTTCATTTTTAATTTCATAATTTCAACTATTATCAAATCACTGGGAATAGGCTCTAAATGCTATTTGTTTTGTTATTACTTGGGTCTGCACTGCACATAAGCATTTATGGGTAAATTTCTTCCATAAGGATGAGAAGCTTATGTTACGTTGTTTGAACTGAAATGTGTAGAAAGTTATATATGAGGATTTCAAGAAAATGGAAAATGCTAGTGTGAAGGCCTATGTACATGTTCGGATTAATATCTGCGGTTCTCCTCTAGAATGCCCTGGTTGGTTATTTGCTTATGTTCCATTATATTTTGGATTTTTATGAACCAACTGTTTTTCTTTGAAAATATCCATCTATAAATGTTTATATTCATGAGTTTGTTTTTGTTTTTGGGATTGGATAGAAACTTTTCCGAGTATTGGACGTGTGAGAGTGAAGCACCGTCGGATTCTTCTCACTCTCAAAGGCACAGTAATTCGTTCTGGAGCAGTCAAAATGATTGAAGGCGAGAAGATTTATGAGTGTCGCGTATGTAAACACAGGTCTGATTTTTTTGTTTTATATATGCTTGGTTTCTTTTGGACTATTATTGAGCAACATAATTGTTCTAAATTGCAAGAAAGCTACTTGATACCACTTACATCCAATAGTCTTTTTGAGAAGTGGGGTAAATGGAATAAACGGACAGGCTTCAATAGAAAGCCGCATTCATTGATTTGCAGAATTATGCTTATTGTCTAATACATAGAGTCTGTTGATGAGATGATTAAGGCATGCGTTCTTTAGGAAGAATTTATATTAGGAAACTTGATGCTTAGAGCTACTAGTTTCCTACCTGTTATATCGATAATAATCCGTGTGTTCTTGGTCCAAAGTTTTGTTTATAACTGCAGATATGATCCTCTCTCCTCTCATGATTTATGCTGCGTCAATACTGTCTTGAGCTTGTAATCGATCTGTTGCCAAGTTGTTCATGTTTAGATTCAACTAAATCAAAATTTTCACTTGTAGAATAAAAGTTTATCCAGAGGTGGAAACCAGAAATACAGTATCCCGGCCGACATATTGCCCTTCTCAGGTCTGTTTAAAAGTCCATTTGCTTGTATCGCATACATACACTAGGATAAAGAAAATAACAGCCACACACATTTAGTCCCTTACTCTGCAGCTGGAGAATAACTTGGCTTATGCCAGGTTTCTAGTCCGTAGTCCTTGATAAGAATCTTATGTCTGTGATCAGCTGTTTTTTCAGCTGAAGAAACTTAGAAATGAAGATGTATATGTTGTCCACTTGCTCCTTTTTTTTTCTTTTTGTTTTCTCCTTGGGAATCCCTTGTAGGGTGAATGACCATGTGAAGACTTGTAAAATATCAATCTCTGCCTGGGCTTTTCTGGTTCTTGTTAGAGCTTCAGCATAAGGTTTAATATTCCTACTCATGAGAGTAAATATGAGGTTTTATACTATCAAAAATCAAATATCATGACCTTGCAAGCTAGCTTGCTAGACTGAATATTAGAGCCAAGCTTGGAAAAGCCCTAGAAAATCTTAGATTGGCTTTAGCCTAGAATGAAAAAAGCTTGTAAACAGTTCAGTGTAATCCTTAGAGCACGCTTTTGCCAGCATTTTTTTTAACTGTTCTGAATTCCTTGCAATATCTCACATAGGCTTGATCTTGTTGTGTAGAACTGTGAAAGCACGCGGTTCCAGATTGTAGAAGACAACAAGATATGTCATGATTATCAGGAAATTAAAATTCAAGAAAGCACACAGGTTTTAGGTGTCGGAGCCATCCCTCGTTCAATACCTGTTATTCTGAAGGATGATCTTGTTGACATAGTTAAAGCTGGAGGTACAGTTTGCAGCAACCTCATACTTTAAAGTCGCATGATTTTCATAGGATACAAGCCCCATTACTAACTAAATCATACTTCACATGTGTGCTTCATTGACAAACTCATGCACGGTCCATTTTATAAGCTTGTGTAATTCTTTTTTCTTACTTTGCCTTTCAGATGATGTAATTGTTACTGGAGTTCTAACAGCGAAATGGTCCTCAGATGTGAAGGATGTGCGCTGTGACCTTGATCCTGTAGTAATTGCTAATTGTGTGAGGTATAGGTCATCCTACTTCCTCCTATTTTGACTCTATTTTATTGTTTGTGTAATCTTTAAGATGACTTCACAATTAGGGAAATCACTAAAGACAGTCTCAAGGCTTAACATATATGTTACATGTGAAGGTCTTTACTATGTTATTTGAACACTATGGTGTTGCATTCCCCCCACAATCCCCACATGATCTGAGGGTATTTGAGAACTTTGATTACATTGGAGAGTATCCACACATTCCGAAAGGTTGAGGTGGGGGTGTCTTCTTTCTACCCAAACTAACAATATTCTTCTTTGAAAATATCACTCTGCCACTTGAGAAAGATAAATAATATCTGCCTCTGGATAATCACCTCTCAAATGACTGCACTAGGGCCAGATATGACACACAGGGAACTTGAGACAATAGTTCCTAACAGGCACTTCACCAGCTTAGTGGGTTTCAAGAGAAAAGGGCCCGGAATTGAGACACAAAGAAGTTGAATTGATACTCAAGACTGTATTCTTGGTATCAGAATGTGAAAGGCTTTGAACAATATCACATTTTACAAAGCAGTGTCATGAGCTTTTTGAGACTTTGTAAGCTCAAATTTGTAATTAAACGATGATTTACTGCAGTTGTGAACTTTAAAACCTGAAGTAATCTACTTATTTCAGAAAGAGCACTATTGCTTGTTCAAACTAAAATGTATTTCTTCCAGAAGATCCTTAACAACTGCCAAGTATTCTGCTTCTGCATGTTTTGCTAAACTTTTTTTCTTTAATACCACTTTATGATCATACAAATGTTAAACAACATAATCTATTTTTGTTTCTTCAACCTGCAGTTTATCTTGGTTTTAATAGTAAAAACGCATAAATACAGTAATTTGTAACAGAATTAATCTAGTTGATGACACTTTGCAGAATTAATAGAAAGGAACAGATGGCGTTTAATCTTGATCTTGTGGTAGAGAAGTGCACCTATTGTACATTCTAATCCACAACTTGGAGTTATAAGCAGTTGTGGTGGTTTAAGTTATGAGTTATTTCTAAGCTGTAAAACCATGTCCCGGCATTTGCCATATTATGACAAGTTGGTTCATATTCATGAATACAACAATCCATTTTATCATGTACTGGGATTTCATCATCTTTTGTTTCCCTTTATCATAAAAATCAAAGAATGACTACTCTCTCCTGTCCCTGTTTTCCATTTTCCTTTCGAAATCATTCCAGCATATGGTGATGTGATATGATAGTATCTCCAATCTTGTCTTTTCTAAAGGTCATAAGTTATTCACTTTACCTTATCAAATGGATATTTGTCTCAATTCTTTAACTTTTTCTTACTATAATTATCTCTTTTTAGGAGAATGAATGAGTTAAAGTCAGATATCGATATTCCTGATGACATTATTATGAAATTCAAGCAGTTCTGGTCAGAGTTCAAAGATACCCCATTGAAAGGTAGAAGATGCTTATAGTCATAATAGAACTCCTATGCATTATCTAACTTTTGATTGTGATATATCCATTACAAAATATGTTAGGTAGAAATGCCATTCTCCGATGTATCTGCCCGCAGGTTTTTGGACTCTTCACTGTCAAGCTTGCAGGTAATGAAGCTTTGTGTTTTTCGTTTCAGTGTTTGCCTAAGTTTTCCAATCTTACACTGTTAATTAGCTGCTTCAAGTACTTAATAACTTGAAGTGACATTGTGTTTGACCTATTAAATGTGACTAAGAATTCACCCAGTGCTGGGGTTTCTGTTTGATTAGTTGCACTTACACTTATTGGAGGCGTTCAACATGTTGATGCTTCTGGAACAAAGGTCCGAGGAGAGTCTCATTTGCTTTTGGTCGGCGATCCTGGTAAAATATAGAACTCAGTACTATTTGATGTGACTTATTGCATCATGCCAACTTAGATGTTAGCATCTACAAAATCATTCCACTTGATCGGTGATTTCATGTTCACATTATGTCCTTTAAGAGCTTTTTAATCCCATTTACTCTGAATTCTTTGATAAATTTTGCTTGCATGGTCCTTGGATGAGGTTAATTGCCTGGACTTTCTGGGATGTCTAACATATTTGATTCGACTAGGCACTGGAAAGTCCCAGTTCTTGAAGTTTGCGGCTAAATTGAGCAATAGATCTGTAATTACTACTGGGTTAGGGAGCACTAGTGCTGGACTGACTGTCACTGCAGTCAGGGATGGAGGTATTGCTAATTGTATAGATGTAAAATTTTCTTGCAGCTTCATATTATATCTATATTTTCCCCCACCTCTATGTTAAATCATATTAAAAATATTATTGTCAGGAGAGTGGGTGCTGGAAGCTGGAGCCCTAGTATTGGCAGACGGCGGTATTTGTTGTATAGATGAGTTTGATAGGTACAACCTACGGAATCAGTTTTCCCTTTCGATCTCCCAAGCTAGTGATTTCACATAATCTGCTTCGGAGAAAATATAATTTGTAAAATTGTTGTTATTTTTCTGTTAGCATGAGGGAACATGATAGAGCAACTATTCATGAAGCTATGGAGCAGCAAACAATAAGTGTAGCCAAGGTACATTTGAAAACACTCAGGAAGGTTTTACAAAGTGTTCTCTCATTATCTGGTTGATTTTTTCCCCATATAAGTCTTATATTAAATTACTTATGTCTTGTGGTTGATTTATATATCATTGTATGATGTCTGATTTGCAACCTTCATGACCACAAAGTTTGGCAATTCTATAACCTTGTTTTTCTTCTAACACCTTGTTACTTGATGACCATAATGTTCTAATGATTGTTGAGCTGCATATTGACAAAAACACTCTCCTGGCACTGAGTTTAATATTTGTATTTGTTCCAGACGAGAGAAAGAATTTAATTTTGCACTTTTATACACGTCGTATCTTAAGACATTGTATAAGATGACCATTCAAATGTTGTGAAAATCTTCAGGCTGGTCTTGTAACAACTCTCAGCACAAGAACAATTGTTTTTGGTGCAACAAATCCAAAGGGACAGTATGACCCAGATCAATGTATCCTTCTCTGAATGGAACTTGATAATATATATATATATATATATATATATAGGAGTTACAGAATAATCTTTGTTTAAAGCATTATCCCTTTTAATATGCATAAGATAAGATGGCGGAGGGCTTCTGTGCCCCAATCATTCTATTTTTCATTTTTTGAAGTCCCTTGGAAGCTTCTTTTCTTGAATTCAAAGATCGATAGCCATGAACTGACTTCTATCCTTCGAGTTTTATGTCTTCATTCTTTAACACATGCTAGCTCTGTCTGTCAATACCACACTTTCTGGACCCTTACTCAGTAGATTTGATATCGTCCTCGTCCTCTTAGACACAAAAATCCGCAATGGGATGCAGTTGTTTCATCTCACATTCTTGCTGAGGTAATAGTTTATAGTTAGGAGTAATTTAAATGGCATTTCATTTTGGTCAGGAAGCAATTAAACTAACTATTCTGAATTGTGTGCGTCTTCATTTGAACTATATTTGCAGGCAGAACAGGGCAAAGGAAACCATGATGAGGATTTATCTGACATTTGGTCTCTTACCATGCTTAGAAGGTACGATACTCAGAAAAATGTTTCAAGCTAAAACTGATATAACTTTGTTTATCTGCTTTTCAATGGTTAGGATATTGTACTTTCACTAAAGGCAAATGATAGATTACTGCATCTTTTACATCTCTTTATCCTTTTCTATTGTTGTCTTAGGAGTTCAAAATTAATTTTCTATTGATGATTATTCATCTTCTCAACATAATATACATCATATGGTATTTGAGTAACTGCATGAAAATGTTTTCATACGATTGCCACCCCATTCATGAAAACAAATGCCCTTTGTTGTGAACCAAAAGTGGTTTTCCCATTCATGTCAGTTGTTCACATTGCTAGTATGTCAAAAATAACAGTCCCTTCAATGCATTAGTATTTTATATATTTGTAACTCCCAGAAGAGTGTCTACCTACATGATAATGGAGCCACTTCACTAGCAGGTACATTCTGTATGTGAAAGGATATTTCAGACCAGTCCTTACAAAGGAGGCCGAAAAGGTCATATCAAGCTATTATCAACTCCAAAGAAGATCAGCCACTCAGAACGCAGGTTTTTCATATACAGCCTCATAAGTTATTTTATAGCTCATTTTTTTTTTTAACTAAAATAGTATCACAGCGAGGACAACAATTCGCATGTTGGAAAGTTTGATACGCCTTGCTCAAGGTACAACACTTGATATTCTCTCAGTTTCCAATCTTTTGTTTCCATTCCATAAACTTGTCAATGTGGTGTAGCACATGCAAGGCTCATGTTTCGAAATGAGGTCACTCGGTTGGATGCAATCGCTGCCATATTATGTATTGAATCATCCATGACTACCTCAGCAATAGTGGACAGTGTTGGGAATGCATTGCACTCCAATTTCACAGACAACCCTGATCAAGAATGTATCCTTCACATCTTTCTCTACTTCCAAATGCATACAACAAATCCCTGAACAAACTGCACTGTTGCAAAGATATGTAGGTGGCAAAATGTAAATGTAGAATATTCTAGATTATTCCTAGGCTTTGGGATTTTGACACTGACACACTCGAGGTGGGATTTGTTTCCAAGAACCATATGTATACGTAACTAACATACTAGTTAGGGCAAATTATAAAAATTACCCCTGAGGTTTAGCCTAATTACAAAAAAACTCTAGTTATATTTCAAAATTACAAATAACCATTGAGGTTTGTATTTGATTAACAAATACCCTCCTCTTGAGGATGCAATTTGTAATATAGAAACCAGTCAAGGGGGTATTTGTAACTTTAAAAGATGTTTTTTTTTTTTAAATTAGACTAAACTTCAAGGGTATTCAGCAAAATCTTTTACCAATCTTTGTTGGGAATATATACAGGAGACGTGTCTATATAAGTACACATGCCGTGATTTGTTGATGAACACTGAATAGATGCTTCTACAATTCATCATAAAGTTTGAAGGTTTGTGGTAGCAGTTCTAATGGTTGGCCACTTAATTTAATTCCGAGGATGCCTCATTTACTGTTTGACAGTTAGGTGCTTTACTAATTTTGAATGATGTAAAGGGTCTGTGGTTACTATCTATGATCATGTTTTTACACAGCAAAAATATGACTGAATGTAATTGGATATTGAAAAGCAATCCCTGTTTTGTACTAGAGTTACATCTTGATAGTTTACTAATGATTTCATTTGCTTGCATATTCTTGTTTTGTTATCCCTGACTGAAAGTGCTATAGATGCCAAGCAAGAAAAGCTGATCCTTGAGAAACTGAGCTGTATCTATGATTTCCCGAGATAAATATCCGCTGCTGAGCACGATGTTTCCAACTTGCTGTACAGACTTGTTTTCCTGCCTGGTATGATCTCTAGCACCATCTGAGTCGCCAAAAATCGGGGAATCCATGGTTAGAACTTAGAACTAACTTTGTATTCAAAACTTTCTGTATAGGCTACTACAAACTTTTAAATTTTAATATTTAAATGATGGCATTGATACATGTATCTACTTAGTACTTACTATCATACCCTTATAATATCAGTTAGACTTTCATGATTTTTGTCATTGAAATTGATAAATTGACATCCACTAATCATTAAGCAACTTATTAGTGTTGGCAAACAATGGGATAACATTGTCTTATTTTGTCCTTAATTGTATATATGCCATGCCTCCATGTTTTTATCTAACCATGTGATTGATTTTCCATATCTGGCATTTTGCATAATTACCTTGTCTCAAATTAGTTTTGTACAACCTTGAACTCTCTTATTCATTGAAGTTCACCCATACTATGATTTAAAATTTATTTAAAAAAATAGAGGATTATTAAATATTTTACTAAATAAATGTAATATATATAATAATTTTTAAATTAAAAAATGAATGAGTTGGGTTGGGCGTGGCGGTGAAAAATCCAATCCCGATTAGAATTTGTCCTCATTTGAGGAGCATGTGTAGTGGATATGATCTGTTTGAACCAAATTTGGACAAGAAGAAGACTCATTGGATCGATTGGGATATTATCCGCCACCCTATTTCTCGAGGGCGGTTTGGGGTTGCGCCGACTTTTCCGATATTGCCGACGCCGATTCGCAAGTTACAAGTTGTGGTGGAGGTTACGCGAGGCCATTCGTTGTGGGCTCAATTCTTGATCGCCAAAGATCTTTACAATGGGCTTCCGGTCTCCTCAGCAGCCTCAGAACACATAATCATAGTCATCGTGGTGGAGGCGCTTGAGGCGGATCGGATTCGCCCAGGAGCGGATTTTTGGTCTATCGCGGTGGTAGCCGGGTCGCCTTCCGGGATGATATTTCGCTTCGACACAAAGCCGCTACGGATCATTGTTTCGATCGACCTTTGGGGCACATGACAGAGTTGATTGGTTTATTCGCGATGGTGAATGGGATCGCGATAGATCGCACTGTGTGTTGGTCTCCGATGTGGGCTTCCCGAGAGTCTCATTGAGGATATATCCGGTTCCGATCTCTGGGTCCGAGGATATCATGCGGTGGATGCTTACCTCTCACGGTGGGTTCTCTATGTCTTCTCGCTGGGATTCTCTCCGGTAGAAATGCTCGTAACCTTCTCGACGGTGCCATTTGGAACGATGCTCTTATCCCTACTATCTCCATATTCTTTCGCGCTCCTTCGTAATCGTCTTCCCGTGGATATCGCTTCGTGCACGTGGCATTTCCCTTGCCTCACGTTCTTTGGTGTTGCTTGAATAATCCACACTCTTCTCCTCGTGTCGAATCTATCCCTCACCTCTTTTTGATGAATGATATCGGTCAGGTGTGGAATCACTTTCTTCCTGGTTTGACACTACACTTCCATCGATATGATATTGTTCCTCTCATTCTCGAGGAACCGCACACACGGATCACACACGAGGCACTTGAGTTTCTTGGTTCCTCGCTTGATTTTATGGTTTTGTCGACGGAAAGGAATAGTGTCAAGCATCGACAAATTCTTTTTCGCATCTCACATTATTTGGCGGTGGAGCGGTATCTCTCGATCCCTTGTTTCGTGTCCGCCCCGAGCCCATCGATTGGTCCGGATGTTTCCCTCCTGTTGGCTTTTTGCAGGGAGTACTCCACCACAGTTCCACGCAGCCGAGGATGGTGATTTCGCGAGCTCCTCACCCCTCGGATCAAGTCAACACGGATGGTTCGTTTGATCCCGGCACATTGATTCTTTGGCGGAGGGGTTTGATACTGGGATCATTTCGGGGCGCACTTATGTTGGCGTTTCACGATTCTTCCGGGCGGTGTCTAGCTTTCATGCCGAGCTACTAGCGCTTGAGATGGGATTGCGGCATGCCCGACGGTTCTCACTTGATTTGGATCGAGTTGACGCATGGCGGTGGTCACCACGATCACTTCGTGGCCTCGCTCTTCGCAGTTCAAGATACCCCGATTCGCATTCGAACATGCCGAGGACCTTCAAGACTCGATTTCCCACATACACAGAGAGGGAATCGACGTGCCAGATCACCTAGCGGAGTTGGGAGTCACGCTCTTGGCAAATACTTTGTTGATGAGGGCACGGCCTCTCACCACCTCCTAGCGCTCATTCGGATGGACCGGTTGGGATACCCGAGCTTGATTTTCATAGATCATTGGTTCTCATTGTATTTTTAGATTCTCATTATGATAGTCTTTCTAGATATCTTAGTGATAGGTTATTTGTTCTTTGATTTTCTCCCGCTGACGGGCATGACATTGTATGACATTTTGTTTATTTGATATACAGTGGGGATCACGCCTCAATCCCCCCACCCCAGGGGTGTTATTTTGCTTTAAAAAAAAAAAAATTCCATGTTGTTACATGTCCACATCATCTTACGAAATCAAACAAAAACAGATACAGCCCATGTTGCTAATAAAATTCTCAAGATCATTGAAAATAATTCAAATAAAAGTAATATATTTGTGCTACGATTAAATTTATAAATGATATTCTCATACAAAAATTCAAAATCTTCATTACTAAGCAAATTATTCTTAAATTTACCACACAAATATACTATTTTGCGTGCGCGTTTTATTGACATATTTGTGAATTAATTCTGTATTATGTATACGAAATAAATTGTATAATGTTCATTGTTCTAAAAACAGCCGCCTAGCTCATGTTAGTTCCCGTTTAAGCGCTCGGCCCCATTGTCCGTCTACGTTATTCTTCCGATTAGGCTCCATCTAATTTTGCTCAAGTCCCGTCTAATCCTACTTAGGTTCCACCTAAGTGCTAAGCCCCAATCTACCGTCCGACTATTGCTTAGCGTTTTTTAGAACACAGATAATGTTATTTCAAAGAGGAAAAATTAATAAACCCCCCAAACTATACGCGATTTTCTACATTACCCCCTAAACTAATTTTTTTTCTATGCAACCCCCTCAACTACACGAAAATTTCTACAGTCTCATCCCATCCTCCCCGTCGGCGGATCTGATGGGAATATTCCGTTGGCGTGGAGGAGAAGAGGGCACCGTAGAAAATTTTATGTAGTTTAGGGGATTAAATAGAAGAAAATAGTTTAGGGGTTGGTTTCAAAAATTGTGCATAGTTCGGAGGGTACATTAAAATTTTCATAGATTTTATATTTATACTTATTGTGCATTTGTATACAAATAAAGTATTATATTAAATCACAGTTTTATAATTTCACAAGTTATTATGCATGATTTCCAAACGAATTACTCTGACTCTGAAAAATATTTAGACACTAAAATAAACATTTCTTTAAAGCAAAATAAAGAATACAAGCTTTGAAAACCTAATCAAATATAGAAATGACATTCATCTCCACTATATGGCTGTTTTTATTCGATGCATAAGCAACAAAATGGTCAAGAATAGGGATGACAATTTCGACACGACCCGCGAGTACCTGCCCTGCCATGCCCCGTCCCGCCTATGTTTTTTAATATATTTAATAATTTTTGTAAAGAAAATTTTATAAGTATATTAAAAATAAAAAAATATTTATTTTTTCATTTAAATTTATTTAATATGGGGTAGAAGGGGCCGACCAGACTCGCCCGTGCCCCGCGGCGGGTCGGGTCATCCCTAATCAAGAACCCAACAGACTGAAACACCATTTTGACAAAATCAATGAAATTATAACATATTATATAAGCATGCATACATATTTATGGGCACACATAATTTACAATTTGATGTCCATACGGGGAAAAGTCGAACCTGATAAGCTAGTAAATCTAAAATTGAGGAAGAATTAAATGAAATTTTAAAGTTGGTTTAACTACTAGAGGAAATTTTTATATACCCCTCAACTATGCATGATTTTCACATTACCTCCTAAACTATTTTTTTTCTACTTAACCCCCTGAACTACACGAAAAAATCTACAGTCCTATCTCTTCCACCCATCGGCGAATCTGACCAGAATATTCTGCCGGCGGAAAGGAGAGATGGGACCGTAGAAATTTTCATGTAGTTCAGGGCATTAAGAAAAAAATTAGTTGAAAAAGAATGTCGAAAATCGCGTATAGTTTGGGTTCATTAATTTTTCCTCTATTTCAAATGATATTCAATTTGAGACTTGAGAGTTAACGAATTTATTTCCTGCTCCTTGTCACTATTCGCTGTTCGTCTTCCTCAATTGGTGGTGTGAGACTGAGCTTTGTGATTTCCGCCTCTTCCCCTTCTCCAAAAGCTCACGCGCACTACACACACTAAACTCTGCAACTTCATCTCAATTCTCTCTTTATCTCTCTAAACTCCAATCATGGAGAGCATCGCCTTTCTCTCTCCATCCACAACCATCACCTCCTTCTCCCGCCACTCCCTCCCTCGCCGCCGCTCCATTTCCTCCGCCACCAATCTCCGCCCCCTCAATTCTCTCTCCGCCAACCCCACGACCCACAAACTCCCTTTCCTCAACCACCCCCCACCCTCTCCCTCTTCCACCCTATCCACAAACCCCAAAACAAGTTCATCGTCCGCTCCGCCTCCTCCGATGCACCCGCCCCCATTGAATCAAAACCCCCATCTCCACCTCCTCAAGGCGCAAAACCCATCCCTTTAATTATCTCACTCGCCATAGGCGTTGTCGTCCGCTTCTTCGTCCCCAAACCCCCCGAAGTCACACCTCAAGCGTGGCAATTGCTCTCCATTTTCCTCTCCACCATCGCCGGCTTAGTCCTCAGCCCCCTCCCCGTCGGCGCGTGGGCGTTTCTCGGACTCACCGCGTCTGTTCTCTCCAAAACGCTCACGTTTACCAGCGCCTTCTCGGCGTTCACGAATGAAGTTATTTGGCTGATTGTCATCTCCTTTTTCTTTGCCCGCGGTTTCGTGAAGACGGGCTTGGGGGATAGGATTGCTACATATTTCGTGAAGTGGTTGGGGAAGAGTACTCTCGGATTGTCTTACGGGTTGACTCTGAGTGAGGCGTTGATAGCGCCGGCAATGCCGAGCACCACTGCCAGGGCAGGTGGTGTGTTCTTGCCGATTATTAAGTCATTATCTCTGTCCGCAGGGAGTAAACCTGGGGAGCCCTCCAAGAAGAAGCTTGGGTCTTATTTAGTGCAGTCTCAATTTCAGGTTTGTTTCTGGCTTTGTGGGTTATGTTACATGTCTTCAAAATGGAAAGTTCTGCAATTCAGTTGCTGAGGCCTGAATGATTTTATGTGATGATAAAGTACATGGTATATAAGTTTTTTTCGATGATCATTGTTTGAAAGTCTGAACCAAGGTGAATTTTTGAAGCAAATAGTAGTAAATCTTATGGATGTTTTGTTCCGTGATCCCTGATTTGTTTATTCAATGACTACACTTTCCTGTATTTTTTATGATGCAATTGCATCAGCTTCAATAATTTGTTTTGTGAAGAAATGAGTTTATTAAGCACTCCCCACTTTGTGGGGATGAGATTTCCCCTTCCACTATTTCTATTCCACTTGCTTAGATGAATGACATGTGTAGCCATGATAAACATGGGTGGTTGATTGTTTAGATGTATATACGCGTCATTCATCTAACCAAGTGGAATAGGAAGTGGAACATGAAATAGAATAGGAAATTCCATCCCCATTTAGGTGTTTGATAATGATATCATTGTGATTGATAACTGTCTGACACTCAGATTTTGGAATTGCTATTGCAAGTTGAAATTTGCATGCATTTTCAGATTGATAGAAGAGAAAAAATCTGATGATTTCAATGTCTGCCTAGCTTCAACTTTATTACTTTGACATAGGGCTATCTTTTGACTGGGATATCTATTTAGCATCCAATCCATTGAGCTTTTATATACATGTTTATGAAAGTGCATTAATTTTTTTCCTTATTTCTTTATTTATTTTTAACAAAATTTGAACTTTTGTGTTCCACATGAGTAGTGTTTCCTTGTTGATGCATTATGTAACTGCATGTGACTTGCCTGTAACTCTGTCCCTGTCACTCATGCATGGCTCTTTTGATGTGTAACAGTCTGCTGGTAACTCTAGTGCTCTTTTCCTAACTGCAGCAGCTCAAAATTTGCTATGTCTCAAGCTAGCTGAGGAACTTGGGGTGGTAATTTCAAACCCATGGGTTTCTTGGTTTAAGGCTGCAAGTTTACCTGCCTTTGTTTCTCTATTAGCTACACCATTGATCTTGTACAAGATTTATCCTCCTGAAACCAAAGATACACCTGATGCCCCTGCAATGGCTGCAAAGAAATTGGACCTTATGGGTCCTGTGACTAAAAATGAATGGGTTATGATTGCTACAATGCTTCTTGCAGTTTCTTTGTGGGTTTTCGGGTATGTACAAATTTTATGAAATTGTCCTGTCACACCATTTTGTACTGGAGAACTACTGATTCATTACTCATCTTGGGTGAAATATTAAAAGTAAAAGTGATTTATCACTGTATTTATTTATTTGATTCCATTACAAGAATAGAGATCTGTGACACATTATCTATGCTTAGAAACCCTTGAAGTGGATGATAATATTCAGATCACACTTTTGTACCCATTTTTCTTTTTCGAATTGATTAACATGTTTAAATACGATATTGTTTTTTCTGGACCCTTACACTTCTTGCTTATACTAGTTCCCGTTGCATTTTGCTTCTTCATAAAGTTTCCTTTGCCCATTTAATTGATATAATATAATATTTCTGTAGAGATGCTCTTGGTATTGCAAGTGTTATTGCTGCCATGCTTGGGTTATCAATACTCTTGTTATTGGGGGTGCTAAATTGGGATGACTGCTTAAGTGAGAAATCAGCATGGGACACTTTGGCATGGTTTGCGGTTCTAGTTGGCATGGCTGGCCAGTTGACAAACCTTGGGATTGTAAGCTGGATGTCTAATTGCGTAGCTAAATCACTACAATCATTATCATTGAGCTGGCCTGCTGCTTTTGGTGTTCTTCAAGCTGCTTACTTCTTGATCCACTACCTATTTGCGAGTCAAACCGGCCATGTGGGAGCATTGTTCTCCGCATTTCTTGCAATGAATTTAGCATCTGGAGTGCCAGGTGTGCTAGCAGCATTGGGTCTCGCTTACAATACCAATCTCTTTGGTGCTTTGACACATTATAGCAGTGGTCAAGCGGCTGTATATTTCGGGGGTACAGCTATTTTCTCGTCTATTTTGATTTCCGTCGCTTTCTCCTGCTTCTGTCATGAACACCAAATTCTGTTTCTTTTGTTTTTTTCCTTTTCCTTTTTTTTTCTTTTGAATGAAAAACTTTTATTACAGCTCTGGTTGCTGAATATTAAGGAAGCAAACTAATTTGACTCTGTATATGAATGGTGACTATTAAATTTTTGACTGACTTTTTGTTTTTCGATTGTGACAACAGCGGGTTATGTAGATCTTCCAGATGTGTTCAGGATTGGATTCATCATGTCCCTTGTTAATGCAGTGATCTGGGGAGTTGTTGGGACATTTTGGTGGAAGTTCTTGGGGCTGTATTAAGTTCAAAATATTCGTGTAAGTTTTTGGTCTGTCATAGTTTTACATGCTGCTCTTCACTCCAAACGCAGCCAAGAGAAGCATGTGTGGAAATTAATAGTAAGAAATTTCAGCTGACAATGTAGTTTGAGCTATTTTGTCAGAATTTGTCGAGCCTAACGACAAACCTAACATTTGTTACTGAAATTATTTTGAAACGAACAAGTGAAAAATGCATTATTGAGTTTCTTGACACCCCTTTGAATTGTTGCCTCCATTTCTTATCATAAATGATAATGTCTTAATCTGAAATTACATATTTGAAGTTTTCTTTACAATATTTTCCTTCTCTTAATGCCCTTTCTAGTGAATCTATTTCTAGCAAAGGATGTTTAAAAACAGTGTTTAGTAACAGTGTAGGCGTCTTTTTGAACACTGGGTAACAGCCGTCTGCAAAATTCGAGTTAGATATGTTAATGGAGCTTTGAGCTGCTACATATGATTGTAATTGTTAAGATCAATTGCAAGCATATTTATGTGTTTTATACATATATAATATTTCATTTTCATTTTTGGTTTTCCTAAAAGAGAAAAAATGGGTTCGGAGTAGTCAAACACCAAATAAAGTAGCAAAATCTAATATTTACTACGAGTCTTGTAGCTCAAGTGATACTTGGACATGTTGTTGATCAGAGTTTGAACCCCGAGTCTTTCAATTTCTTTGAGTATCTTCTCTCCTCTGCTCCCTCCCAACTAATTAAAAAAGCAAAATCTATTTTTGACTAAATTACAACTTGATTTTTTCGGTGGAGTTGTGAGTCAAAACTTATCAACACAATGCCAGGAGCTCATCCTAGCCAACTTTATTTCTCTGTCATTTCACTGGAAGGAGACAATCTGGGGAAATTGTTAAATTCCTTCAGTAAGTTGGCCATGTAAAATATGGTCATCTAAATAGTCAAAGTATGGTTTTAGTTCATTAAGTTCTAATTTTTGACACATTTAGTTCAACTAGTAAGGTGCACGCACGTGAACCATATAATTTTACTAATTTAATTAAAAATATTGACTTAAAGTGAAATTTGCAAGATCAAAAACTTGCATTTTATGAAATAAAATATAATAGGGGAGATGTTCTCAAAAAATATAATATGGGAGATATAGGGAAAACATTGTGAATCCAAAAACTTGTATAAAATAATTTAATTGAATTTGTCATAGATTATATTCATCAGATATTTTTTTTGCTTAAAATTCATGTAACAATTTTCACATTGTGTAATGAGATTTTCTTGCGCTCGAAAAATTATTATCCAGCTCACCTTCTAGATGTAAGTCTGCTATCTATTAACTTCAAATGAGGTAAAACAAAATATATAAATAAATGAGCAAATATTCATTTGAATTGGATGGTCTGTTTTAACTATGAAGTAAACAATTCATCCAACTAACTGGAAACCTCAATATGCATACGCTTATTTTTCGCAAAATCGCAGCAAAATTATTGTAAATTTTTTTGACGTCCGCAATGTATGTGATTGAGTATCTTGGCAATAAATTCCAACTAACAGTTAGTTTAGTCATCCAAGTAAAATATTGTGGGCTTTTGGGCTCAGTAATCTCAATTGTCCCCTCCAACATCTTAGCCACCTTCCCCATTGATGGCCTCATCTCCGGCCTATTCTGAAGACACCACATCGCAGTCTTCACCATTCTGTTGATCATATCAAAATGCGCTCGACTATCATAACTTTGCTTTATACGACAATCCAAAATGTCCTCCACATTCATCTCCTCAAACACCTTGTCAAACGCCCACCTCGGAAAGAACCATTGATCACTCTCCACCTTGGAATCCAATTGTTTGAAGTTTCTCGAACCACTCACTATTTCCAGGAGCACCAATCCGTAACTATACACATCGGCTTTTGAAGTTATTTGTTGAGGCCGAGTCCACTCAGGTGCCATGTACCCTGGGGTCCCACGCATTCTTGATACGCTTATCATGTCCTCTTTTTTCTTCAATTTAGCAAGCCCGAAATCTGATACCTTGGGGCAAAAATCATCCCCTATCAGTATGTTTTCTGGCTTGATGTCACAATGTAGCACCCACTCCAAGCACTCTTCGTGCAAGTACGCTATTGCCCTCGCCACCCCTAAAGCAATTCTATACCGTATATCCCAATCAAGAATCGGTTTATTCTTCGAACCCAAAATTGGTGTCATTTCTTGATCCGTCTCCAATGATTCAACCCCAACAGTTTGGAACAAGAACTCATCCAGTGATCCATTAGAAACATACTCGTACACTAATATTCTGCTACCTTTCTCAGCACAAAATCCCCACAATCGAACAAGATTAAGGTGGTGCATCCGTGCAATAATCGTGACCTCAGCCCAAAAATCAGTATCATCACCGGTGATATTCTTTAGACTCTTTACGGCCACCACCCGTCCATCGCTCAACTTTCCCATGTAAACAACACCAAATCCACCCTTACCGATCGGGTCAGAAAAATTATTAGTGGCGTCTTTAATCTCTGCGTAACTGAACCTCTTAGGTCCACCGGCAGGCATAAACTCAAGCCCAAAGGTCCTCGCCATGTCCCTATACTTGATGTACTTGTTGACGAACATCCAAAAGAAGTACACACCACTAAGTAGCTCAGCTGCAAACAGAGTGCATATGATTGCAATGTTCCTAGTGGTGGTCTTAGACTCTTGTGGAGGTAAAGGGAGGCTTATCCTCACCCGACACACGGTTTCCATCAAATTCGTCATGCCAGTGAAATTTGACATGTCCGTCTCAGACTCATCAACCCTCAAAAACATGGCCGTCTCCGTACCTGGTGACCAGTATCCATCCACCATTCTCTCCAACTGCAGAACACAGTAATTCGACCCATCGTACTTGAACATGAACCCTAAGCAATTTGGTTTCACCAAACACTGGGCCTCACAAGTCGAAAAATTGCTCGTCTTAATGTCACTTTGGTTCAATCCTCCGGTGAAATTAACAAAATCCAATTTCAGAAACTTACTTCTCCCCAAATCCCTTATCGGGATCCTTAACTCGCATGAATTGTCTACCCGTTGCCTATACCCCGGAGGGCACACACAAGAAGTCGAAAAATTGGAAGCATCGTAAATGCATACTGAATTTTCACCACAAGTACCATGAATCAAACACAACTGGAAAATAGCCTGCCATCCAACCACCCATCGATTCGACCCCATATCATAACTATACAGCCTAAGATTGCCATCATCATCAAGACTCAATCTTCTCAACTTCTCAACCCCAAAATCCGACGAATAATACCTAGAATTAATATCACCATAAACCATAACCCCCAAACTGTCCAAGCTAATGAACGTTAAATTACCAAGATTAGTCCAATAACTATCATTCCTACCAACAAAAACAAGCTGCCTAGAATTGAACATAAACTTGCCACTCTTAGAAACAAGCATCGTCTCATTTATTTCTTGATTAGGAAGAATAGTATCAGTCGGAATAGAAAAACTTTGAAAATTGCCATAAACGAGATTACCGGTGGGAAATAGCGAAAGCCCGCTTCCATTTACGCTTCCAAAAGGTCGAGAAGGCCAGAGATTTCGACCATTATTAACAGAAGAAGAGTTGACCAGACGAAGCTCGCCGGAGCTGGAAATAAGCAAAGAAGCGGCGGCGGAAACAGGGGAAAGGTGGTTGGCTGACCAGACGACGTCGTTGGAGGAAATGTTGTGGTACCAAACCGAGAAAGTATAGAGGGATGGGGAGTTTGGGAGAGGGAGAAAGCCGGCGGCAAAGATTGAGTTGGGTGAAAGGAGTATCTGGTTTTGTGTAGGCCGCCATGGGGAGTTGGAGAAGGAAAAGGAGGAGATGTTATTTTGTAATTGTTGAGAAGAAGAAGAATAGAAATTGAGAGTTAAGGTTGTGATCAAGAAGAAATGGAGAAAATGGTTGGAAGAAGACATAATTGGAATAATTGGAGACTTCTGAAGCTAAGTTTGGAGATATAATGGCGATTCACTGGTCAGCAACGTTGACTTTGACTTTGGCTTTCCGTGTTACATTATAATATTTATGTAATACTTTTGGAAGACTTTATCAATATGTAAGATTTATATGTAATATTTTTAAATACGTAACACTTTTTTAGTTAATTTTTGTAACATAAATAAATATCACTTTAATTAAATATCACTCTTAGTACACTTTATTTAATTAATTGGTAATATTTTGGCTACATTTTAGTAACACAAAATTGTATTGCTTTAATTAAATAAGACTAATTATTTATTAAAATTAATTGATATCACTACACAAAAAATGCGATTTAATAACACCAAAAATACAATTATTTTTTGTAATTTCTAATGTCTTTTACTATTTGACAATAGTTATTTTGAAAACATTGTCTATTAACTAGTTTTTGAGCTCATAGCAATGACAATTACAATGGTTTGTTGAATCTTTGTATATTCTTGGAAAAAAATTATTAACGGACAACAATTTTTAAATGGTTGATACCAAATAAAAAATAGTTATAATAAATACTTGAAATTTGAGTTGGGACTTCGCTTTATGTCTCCTTGCAGATTTGGGTTCTCCTGGTCGGTTTATTAGTCAATTTCAAAGTGATTTTGAACTCACTCGTATCTTTGTCTTGTTGAATGGTTTGCCAACGGGTTATTTCGCTTGCTCACGCAGGTCGATAGGGAGATCCTCTATCTCCGCTTCTTTTTGTGTTGAGAAAGTTTTGGGTAGACCGCATTCGTTGCGCTTCGTGTCCGATCATCGCCTCATTCCATTTGTTGCTCCATGCAACATTCAATTTCCATCTACGATGTTGTATGCAGATGATATTGTCATTCTTTATGCTAATACCGATAATGCCCGTCAGGTTCTGGAAGTCTCATTTTTATCTTCTAGCAGTTTTCAACCCGAATAAATCCAAAGCATATATTTGGGACCTCGCTTTGAGAAACATTCGCGATCGGGTTCAATCCATTCTGGGAGTTAATAGGGCGATTTTCCTACTTCCTATCTTGGAGTTCCTATATTCAAGAGGGCTCAGAAGAGAAGCGGTGTTTACAAGCGCTTTTTTGACAAGGTTCTTCTCAAATTCAAACGATGGAAGGGTTCTTCCCTTTCGGGCCGGGAAGGGTTTGTTTGGTGAATTCTGTGATTGTCAGTTCTCTTGTTCATACAATGCTCGTATATAAATGGCCGATCACCATGCTAAAGAAACTTGAAAAGGCGATGCAAAATTTTATTCGACCGGTGATATTAATCAAAAGCGGTAATCATGTGGTTAATCGGGCTCGTTGTTAAGGTGGCATTGGTGTTCGCTCTATTATCACGGCTAACCAAGCTTATCTCATGAAATGGGTGGAAGATTCTCACATCGGATTCCATGGTGCACAATACTCTTCGACTCGATATTTTTTGGCTAATGGGGCAATCCGTCACACGCTTTTACCTTCATCTATTTGGGCTGGTATTCGGCCGATGATTGAGTTGTTTGACAAAGTCCGCTGGGTCCCGGTGCATTCTTCTCATTTGTTTTTGGGACGGACAATTGGCTCGATATGTTATTGCGGATCCGATTGGCATTCCCGCAGGTTATCGTATTCACTTCCAAATAGGATCTCGGATTACTATTATGACGACACATGGCATTTTACTATCTCATTTGCGGAGGTTTATCCGGATATTGTGCGTGATATGGTTCACGCCCGCCGCCGAATACCGTAGACAAACGTGTTTGGGGGCATTCCATGAACGGTGTGGTCACATCTAAGGAAGCTTATTCATTCATGCGCCCTTCTCTTAGGGGTTGGGTTCTTGGATTTGGTCTTCGCACATTAGGAAAGACAATCGGTGATGGTGTGAGAGCGATTTTCGGACGCCTCATGTTTCTTGGCGTTATGCGTTCTCGTGGTTTCATTGGGCCAACATTTTTAGCCTGTGTTACTCTCATTCGAGTCGATTGAACATGTTTTTGTTTCTTGTGATTTTGCGGGGATTCTATGGGGGTGGATGGCTAACTCCTTCGATGTTACTAAAACATTTGCTATTTTTTGTTAATCGCATAGTTTGATAGACGGTCATCACATACATAACAATTATATGTATTTGATGTTTTCATTTGCAAATGACGCAATATTTTGTTCCTCAAGGTTGCAATTTGTGCTCATCGGTGTTCACATTTTAATGCCAATTGCAATTTTCGGGGTTTTGTTTTGCATAATTGATATACGCTCATTTGTTCCGCCCATCTATGATGTAATCAAGTTGCTATTCCCAAGACTTCTCCTACACCAACCATGCTAAGACTCTTAAATGGGCAATCTTGATGGTAAGCCTACAAAATCTTACTAATCATAACTTGGTGTCGATTTGTGAGTTTTGTGGCAATTATATGAAGGGATAAATACATTCAACCCCCAAACTATTCAAGTTTTAAACTTAACCATACAAACTTTAAATCGTTACACTTAACCCTCTCAACTATGCGAAATTTTACACTTTGCCTTAAATTACGATTCACCCCTAGCTATATGAAAGTTGTTTTATAGTATACCCTCTAAACTTCAAAGTTGTTGCACTTTGCCACCTATGCCATAAATTTTATTGTATGATCTACATTTACTCCTCATGGTCTTGCGTCCTCGAAAATGGTATCGAGCCAGGTTTATTAAAGAACTTTTAGTTATATTTATTATATTTATGTAATTAACAATTGGTGAGGAGAATCTCTCCGAGAATATGGATCCGGACCGATGTCCGAGATGTACCCCTTACAGACATATCGTCAAATATTGACGATGTATGCACAAGAACACCTGACCAGGTTTCATATTGGGAATACCAACATGAAGAAAAAGAACATGCAGAGCCGACGGGGAAACCTTAAGGCAATGCAAAATGCGAGAATATTATAAGCGATTCTGGATGCTTAACAGATTAATTATATGTTCACTTGATGAACCTTCAAGAAACGGTTCATGAAAATTCCCATCGAACAATGATTCTTGATGGAGTACCGAGTGGAACGAGATACTTCCAGACAAATCTAAGTTCTCCGAAGATCTTAGAGAAGTCCAAAAGACGGTGCGAGAATTATGGCAACCGCCATATTCATCTATCAAAGACAAGTTCATCGATCCGAACCGGATGGAGACGATGGTGAAATATCGAAGGAAACTCTTGAACTCTTTCATGATATTCAAACGAGTCAAGAACCTGGAGGACAGACCGAGTTCATCCGGAGGAAGGAAACGTATTGATTTTGGGGACGGTACCCTATTTACACAAAAAAGGGAAACCAATCGAAGTTATACGAAAGATGATTGAGATGAGGAAAAGCTCATTGCTCTAATCAAAGGAAAATCCATTAAAAATTAAAAAAGATGGATATTGAAAAGATGAATCTTAAAGATCTACATGACCTGGCGAATCCTTCGCGGAATTAGGTATTGTAGATTTAAAGATGAACGCAGTGAGAATCAACTTTGGTTACCTATGACCCACAAGGTAGACCAATTCCACCACCATTAATCCTAACATCGAAGAAAGTACGGGTTCGCATCATGGAGCTCGGGACGCGAGAGGATGCCACATCCGGGATTTCACGACCGGGAGTGATCCACTTTCGTGAACAGGAGGTCGAAACCTCTTGCGCAGAACTAGACAACCCTCTTTGGAAGGCCGAATGTTTATCGACGCCTTATGGAAGATCGCACCTCGACCCAATACATCCATATGGGTTGATGTTAAATCTGGACATCCGCATTTTAAAAATAGAGAAGTTCTTATTGATGAATGGGCTTCACTATGAGAATTTCAAAGCGAGAACCCTCGATCTTACAAAGGATTCATTCATTTTACTACTTGAAATGAGTCTTGAAGGATCGGTGAAGATTGCTGGGGATATGACCGATGCTAGTACGAAAAGTTCGATCACATCGGGGAATCACTTAAAGGAATTGTCGATGGTATGACAAAACTATTCAAAATCCATTCATCTCCAAGACAAAGTTATTTCGAGAGATTAGAGGATGAAAAAGAAAGAGATATAAACAAGCCCTGTATAGCCTTGAGTTCTTGGATATTTGTCATATTGACGAATATATCAAGTTGTTCACCGAATACCCGTGGAAATCCAAGATTGAGGAAAAGAAGTCATACATGCCTATTCTTTGCCAAGATTCCGAGTCCCCGGAGAGAAATGCTTATCGGGAATACAAGGGTGGAGTCAAGAGAAAGCGTGGCTTAAAAATGTCTTTCCTAAAGGCCAAGTTATCCGAATGGTGTTACCAAGCGACTCTATACAAGAATTACAAAAGATTAAGAGGAATTAACAAAACAGTTCCTCTATGTTGCGTGTATAATGATATCCCAACAAAGTTGTGGGAGGTCAACCAAGGTGGCACAAGAAGAAAAAGGATAGAAGCCATACCACCGAGGAAGCAAAGAAAGAAAAGAAGCAGTCTTCATGGAGACCTAGAAGGTTCGTCAAAACAAAAAGCCCGGGTTATAAATCGGGGCAAAGACCAAAGACCAAGCAGAGTAGAGCCTCATCAGGTTCTAATCAAGCAAGTACCACAGAAATCCGGAAGAAGAACTTTTGGGCGTGCTCATACGTGAGCTAATGAAAGTTTCAAAGATCGTAATTGCTTGGACATGCGAGCCAGAGAGCATATCTCAGCGGATTGCCCAGCATAATAAAAAACGAGGAGTTAGACGGTTCGAGGTCACACAAAAATCGAGGAAGTTGTCTATTATCAAGATCTTATACAGTGTATCAATTTGAGGATATACCTCGCATTTAAAGCATCTATGAAGAAGAGATCTATTCTCGGCGATGGAAGTGACTCACTCGGAGATCGGAGTGAAGAAGAAATTCTTCAAGACAGGACGATCGGGGAGGATATGTCGATTCCTCTCTCACACGACGGTTTCTCATAAAACTCTTATGAGAATCATGAAGGAAGATCCAAAGCTTCAAGTCTATGATGGATTTACAATCGGAGCTATGGAAAAAGCATTGGATAAGATTGGGTTCAGAATGTAAAACACCAAATTATTCACATGGTAACAACCGGAGAATTTTGCCATTCGATGGAGTTTGAGGTAACTCGATCGAGATGCGATTGGTCCCTATTAAAGAAATACAGGAGATCAAAAGCGAGTTAAAGAGAAGTTGCAAATACACTCTCATGTATTCACATTGGAGCCATAAGAGTCATTATTAAGGCAACATTCAAGGAAGGAATAGATTCGCCACTCAATCTTGCTATTTTTGACAAGCGAATCTCACATCTCAAGGATTCATGCCTTGAGCGGTCACAGAAATTTGTATGTAGGAAAATTAGCATTCAATGTCTATCCAAGAATTGCATACAATTTGGGAGATCGAGATTTTAATAGAGTCCTAACTCTTCATCAATATTTCAAAAGAGTGGATTTGATGAAAGAAGGAAATAGCCTTACTCGATCACATACAAGATTTCCTATGCTCTCTCGAATACCCATCATTCAAGTATTCTTGAGAAAGGAATTTATTGAAGTCCCAAGAATCTTTGAGGACTTTGCGGTGGTTCTACCAGAAATCATTGAATCTCCAACTATAAAGGAGATTGATATGATAATTCAGTCAGTCCAAGTCAGCGGCTACGATAATCTAGAGGGGGTGAATAGATTATCTCCATCTTTTCAATTTCGCCCTCTTTTTCAAACCGAAAGCTCAAAGATAATAACAAAGGTGCGGAATGTAAACAACACACGTCGATTTAAAGAGGTTCAACCCACCTAGGGCCTAATCCTCTACCACCCCAAGATATCAGGGATGGATTTCAAAAAAGAAAAAGAATTTTATTAATTACCAAAATTAATACAAATTCAACTTACAACACCTTGAAGAGCACCACACTCTTCTTCAACAACACCTTTGGAGATTACCACAATCTCCCTTTGAAGATTACCACAATCCTCAACGGCACCTTGCGAAGATCACCACAATCTTCCGACTTGAAGAGCACCGAACTCTCCAACACCACCTTTGGAGATTACCACAATCTCCTTTTGAAGATTACCTCAATCTTCCTTCAACGGCCTTTGAAGATCACCACAATCTTCAATCTTGAAGAATACCAAATTCTTCAACACCTCAAGAGCACCACACTCTTGAAACACCTATCACCTAGATCACCCAAGTGTATTCTTACCACAAGAATACTCACAAGGATATCTTGTGTTTGGTTGATGAATTACAATCAAGATTACACTTTGAAAAATATTACAACTCAAAAGTGCAAGTGTAATCAAGAATGAAAGCCTAGACCTCAAGATGTGAAAGTGATAGACTTAGGCTATTACAACAAGAATGTTGAAATGAATAACAAAGATTATGTGCTTGTGATATCTCTTGTTGTTTTGTATCAAGTCTTGTGTTTGATCCCTCAAGCTTTCATCTATTTATAGGAGAGCCTTCAAATTTGAATTCCAACATAGGCTCCTCCAAAGGCTCCTCCAACATAGGCTCCTTCATGGGCTCTCCATGTTTTCTTTTGTCTACAAATAAGACAAAGAGATTAAAATAAATATGGTTGTCTCATAAGGATACAAAAATCAGATTATAGAACAATCCCACATTTTAAGGAAGAATGGTCTCACGCACGGTTATATTTTTTTGTCAAACTAAAGAAGCGACGGTCGCGCACAAAAGGGCGTTTGAAATTGTATCTTGAAAAATTACACGGGGCGGCCGTCGGGGTGCTCGACGGCCGACATCACCCCTAGCCGGTCGACCTCTCCAAAAAAAACAGGAGATTTTGCACACTTGCAGTACATGGTCGACCCTGGCGGCGGCCGACCGCCGACCGGTCGACACCGAGCGGCTTGGCCGACCGCTTGATTTTTCTTCCGTCTCTTTTTCTGTTTCAAAAATCATCTTGGTACGGGTTGCCCTATGGGGCGACCTGGTCGACCAAGAGGTAAATATTGTCCAATTTTTGTCGAAAATAAAACTCAAGAAATACTCGTAAATCCAAAGTAAAAACATTTTAATCCAATTGGGAGTATTAGGACAATATTTTAGAACCATTGTTTTGGTGTAAAAATACATTAACACAAAATCATCAAAAGTGTTGTCCAATTTATATCGAAAATAAACTAGTAGAAATACTCCGGAAAATATTAAAACCATTTAAATCATTTAGGAGTATTTGGACAACCTTTAAAAACATTCTTTTGGTATAAAAACAAAATCATCAAAATCATGATAAAACCATTTATCAAACAATCTCCCCCTTTTTGATGATTACAAACCAAAACAATTTTAACGAGGTCGATTTTGAAAACAAAACAATTTTACCGGTTAAAGAGAACTATCCGTTGTGAGCGACAACATTCCATGCAATAAAAACACAAGGATGGGAGTAGAGATATTCAAACACATATAGCAAATGCTCCCCCTATCAACATGCACAACAAGAGTTATATAGAAGCAACTTAAACATAAGCTAAAATATTAGCTTTTCGATATTGAGCTTAAGTATCAAAACTTAAAAGCTCCCCCTGTCAAAGATACATCATTAGAACCGTATATGAGTCCATACTACAACCTATGGACCATGATTCATACATAACCATAATGCACCAAGTGGACTAAATATGATCCACATCTTATGGCTTTATGAAGCCATAGCTTATAACTTCTTTTCGTTAAGCTTATCTTAGCTTTTATGAGCTAATGAGCTTATAACCTGTTTCTTCACCTGTTTCTCCCCTTTGGAATCATCAAAAGAATGTTAGCACGATAAATACATCATATATTCATATCAAAGTGCGTAACTAAACCGATGTATCGAGCTATTTGAACAGTGAAGCTTATAAACCAAATAGGAGGGAAAAGTCGAATCATACGACTTGTAGAAGCTTATGAAAAATCATTTCATTTGCAAAAACATGATCTCTATAAATATATGAGACTTTTGAAATCGAGAGAATCATGTAGGTGATGAATTTTTCATTGAAACGTTTTATCGAACACTTGGCGGGCGTCAAAATTAGAAAGTAATATATATAGCCCTTGTAAATGTAATCAAGCCAAGTTTTTCATCACCAAATACAATATAACAAATATCATTCATCAATAATCAATAAGCTCATCACAAACATATATGAATTACATCAAGAAAAATACATATAAGCCACAAACTCAAGGTTCAACCTAATTGAGCTAAAGATAGTGAAATTCTTACCATTCAATCGGTAAAGTCGAGCAATGATGATGATAACCGAGCTAGATAATCCCCAAAATATAAAATGTATGCAATAAAACAGATTTGGAGTGAAATTTGTGTGCAATTTGCGAAGAGGACGAGAAATGGACAAAATAAGCCAAAATGGCGAAGTCTGGAAAGAACTATTTTTAGCCAAAAAATCATCCAGGGCGACGGTCCAGGGCATGGGCGATCGGCCGAGCTAGTGGGCGACGGTCGGCCCTGCCCGGCGGATTTACCATTGTTATGGTTCTCGTTTGAAAAATCCGAAGGTTTATCCAAAAATCCGATTTTTTGCCCTAAGTTTTAAAACGTGCAAAATGCAAACGTAGACCTCTTTCAATATACATTATGTTATAATCAAGCTCGAAATGAGGTAAAATACTCGGCGGTGGGCGATTTAAAAGTCCGCGAGTTATCCTTGAGACGGAATTAAACACATCTCAAGTTTTTTTTGTTAAAAATCACAATCCCTTAAAAATATATCGAATCTCAATATGTTTAGTTCGATTATGACGAACAAATTTTGAATACGAATAACCGTATAATAGATATCAAACTTGTTATCTGAAAAAAATAAGAACGTTTTAAAGCTTTGGATACAACAAGTCATAAGAAGAAGTGCCTTTCAAATATTTGAAAATTTCTTTTAATGGCACTTTAATGAGATTCGTTGGGATAGTTTTTGAAATCGAGCATATAGACATAAGGCATATGGAATGTCGAGTCTATAGGAATAATACAAGAAGACATACCTCGAATTTGTTTGTCAACCGACATGCCTTTCTCAACCTTTGTCGGTCTCTTCATTGATAGCCATAGAGGTTGGAATGATTCTTCCTTCTTCAACGCCTAACTCCTTCAAGAGTTCTTTTGAAATGTAACCATCTACTTGGCATTGAATAATTTGAAGTCCAAGCAAGAAATCATGCTCATTTCAAGTACTCCTTGCATCAACTTAGAAAACCATATCTCGCCTTAGTTCGACCAATGTTGCCTTGGTCATCGAGTTTGTTAGGAATACCCTTTTTGTCTTCTTCATCACTATCATCATAGGCCATCCAATTGATCTAAGGTGTTCATAATAGAACATTTACATCCAAATATTTTGAGGTAACTAATATTTGGAGTTCTTCATTTCTCATCTACACACCTTAACAAACTCATTAACGGCATCGCTTATATAAGCAAGAAAAAATAGCCCAAGTGTAAAAACATGCCTCAATCACAAAATATCTTGCATAGTAGAAATAGACACTATACATAGACCAAGAAACACATACTATGCATTTAGAATATCATCAAGAATCTAATAAATCATGCAAGTTCAAATAAGCTTAAGAAAGCTATAAAAGGTCTCTTTTGAAATTTGAGAATCCGATAACATATAATTGAGACCTAAAAATATTTGAACAAAAGTTTACAAAGCAAATATGTGCAATCAAATATCAAATAGTGCTTTTCAAAAATCTAAAAATCCTCTTAATGGCATTTGTATGAAATACTATGAAAAACAAGCACATAGGCACATGGCAATACATATATCGAGTCTATAAGAGTAAGAATAACACAAGTAAACGTACCTCGATAATTTATGCCTTTCTTGACAAATAATGACGTAAATGGCCATTTGTGAAAATATGTAAATCCTACACAATTCTTAAAACATATCTAGCACAAATCATAATGATAAAAGTGTAGGCTAAGAGATATCACAAGTAAGCTCATGCCATAAAAATCCATAAAAGATGATAACACACCTTAGTCTACAAAAAATGCACAAGAGTTTTAAAAACATCATATAAGGTCTTCTTTTAAAATATTTTAAAAGCACAAGTATATATTGAAGACCTTAATTAAAAAATAAATATTTGAAAACTCATTTTGCAATTAAGACACAAATAAAAGCATGCATAATAACAAAATAAAATGCATATTCAAATAGGGAGATACGGGTTACCAATTACGCCATTTCCATGGGTTGTGTCGTTCCCATTGTTGATGATATCTTCCCTTGAGAAGTCACTTTGTTGATGATGACTTCTTTGATTGCACCATTTCAAGGTTTGTTGCTTTCCCATTGTTGAAAGTCTCTTCTTCTTTGAAAATCATCTTGTTGATGATGTCTTTGCCATTTCAAGGATTGTGTTCTTCCCATTTTTGATTATACCCTCTTCTTGGAAATTGGCTTTGTCGAAAAATAGTTTCTCCTTCTTTGATCAAATGAAACGGTCATTTGATGTCTTCTTGGCGGTATAAATTTTCTACGATCATTATTTGGGTACCTAATATGACATTGTTTTGTGGTACCCTTATGTGTTTGGGTCCTTTGGGATTAGTCTTGAGACTTTTAGGTCTCCAACAATAATTGGAGCTATTTCTAGCCCGACAAGTATTTACCGTATGACCCTTTTTACCACAATAAAAGCATGTAATAATTCTAGGAGCATAATGACCAACGTCTTAGAGACTTGATTCCTTTTCATGTGATTGACACCCTTAGGCTTATGATCAAGTTCTAGTTTGAATTATCACAACAATCAACAATATTGGTCATCTTATCGGTACTCAAGTTGGATTTAGATAAATCATTTTTCAAGCAATTTATATCCTCAACAAGAGTACTATTTTCTTTCTCAAGGTTTCTAACCTTGTCAAGAGTGGTGGTGTGAGCACATGATAGTGATTCATAGGAAGTAAATAAACTATCCTTATCATTCTTTAAAACAATGAATTCCTTTTTCAAATTTTTGTATTTAACAAGTAAGTTTTGGAATTCATCTTGTAGTTCATCATAATCATTTTGCAAATCACTATAATCATTTTGAATAGCAATATCATAGGAAGTAGAGGGTTTAAGACATACCTCATTTTCTTCTTCGATGCCCATAAAACAATATTCAACTTCTTCATAGTTGGAAGTTGTAAGAGGCTTGCTCCTTAGATTTGAGCTTGTATCCCTTTGAGAAGTAGATGCTTTTGTTTGACTCCTTTCATTTGCAAATACTCCATAGATGGCTTCTAATTTTTGCCATACTTCATGTGCCGATCGAATTCCTACAAAATGTTCATATTCCAAATTAGTAAATGAACAATACAAGATATTTAGAGCTTACCGTTTAAGGAGATGATTTTCTTCTCTTCATCATTGAGCTTTTTGAAGCCTTTTGAGGTGTGTGGTGTATCTTTCATCGGAATGGATTCTCCATTAATGACGGTGTTCCAAATGTCGAACCCGCAACCTTGTAGATAGCATTCCATTCTTTCTTTCCAAAAATTAAAATTCTTGGAATCAAATAGTGGTGGCTTGTGGTGGTGGAAGTGCCGGAAAGATGAGCTTCGTTTGTAGCCGTCGATCGTTTCTCTTTACTCGCGATGTGAAACGAGCTTTCCAAAGAGTTTGGCTCGATACCACTTGTAAGTCCAAGCGGCTACGATAATCTAGAGGGGGTGAATAGATTATCTCCATCTTTCAATTTCGCCCTTTTTTTCAAACCGAAAGCTCAAAGATAATAACAAAGGTGCGGAATGTAAACAACACACGTCGATTTAAAGAGGTTCAACCCACCTAGGGCCTAATCCTCTACCACCCCAAGATATCGGGATGGATTTCAAAAGAAAAAGAATTTTATTAATTACCAAAATTAATACAAATTCAACTTACAACACCTTGAAGAGCACCACACTCTTCTTCAACAACACCTTTGGAGATTACCACAATCTCCCTTTGAAGATTACCACAATCCTCAACGGCACCTTGCGAAGATTACCACAATCTTCCGACTTGAAGAGCACCGAACTCTCCAACACCACCTTTGGAGATTACCACAATCTCCTTTTGAAGATTACCTCAATCTTCCTTCAACGGCACCTTTGAAGATCACCACAATCTTCAATCTTGAAGAATACCAAATTCTTCAACACCTCAAGAGCACCACACTCTTGAAACACCTATCACCTAGATCACCCAAGTGTATTCTTACCACAAGAATACTCACAAGGATATCTTGTGTTTGGTTGATGAATTACAATCAAGATTACACTTTGAAAAATATTACAACTCAAAAGTGCAAGTGTAATCAAGAATGAAAGCCTAGACCTCAAGATGTGAAAGTGATAGTACTTAGGCTATTACAACAAGAATGTTGAAATGAATAACAAAGATTATGTGCTTGTGATATCTCTTGTTGTTTGTATCAAGTCTTGTGTTTGATCCCTCAAGCTTTCATCTATTTATAGGAGAGCCTTCAAATTTGAATTCCAACATAGGCTCCTCCAAAGGCTCCTCCAACATAGGCTCCTTCATGGGCTCCTCCATGTTTTCTTTTGTCTACAAATAAGACAAAGAGATTAAAATAAATATGGTTGTCTCATAAGGATACAAAAATCGATTATAGAACAATCCCACATTTTAAGGAAGAATGGTCTCGCGCAACAACGGTTATATTTTTTTTGTCAAACTAAAAGGCGACGTCGCGCACAAAAGGACGTTTGAAATTGATTTGAAAAATTACACGCAGGCGACGGTCGAGGGGTGCTCGGCCGGTGGCCGACATCACCCTAGCCGGTCGACCTCTCCAAAAAAAGAACAGGGAGATTTTGCACACTTGCAGTGCGGTCGACCGACTGGGGCGGCCGTCGACCGGCCGATCGACACCGAGCGGCGCCGGTCGACCAGCTTGATTTTTCTTCCGTCTCTTTTTCTGTTTCAAAAATCATCTTCAGTACGGGTTGCCCATATAGAGGGCCGGTCGACAAAGAGACGTAAAAATATTGTCCAATTTTTGTCGAAAATAAAACTCAAGAAATACTCCAAATCCAAAAAAACATTTTAATCCAATTGGGAGTATTAGGACAATATTTTAGAACCATTGTTTTGGTGTAAAAACACATTAACACAAAATCATCAAAAGTGTTGTCCAATTTATATCGAAAATAAACTTGTAGAAATACTCCAGGAAAATATTAAAACCATTTAAATCATTTAGGAGTATTTGGACAACCTTTAAAAACATACTTTTGGTATAAAAACAAAATCATCAAAATCATGATAAAACCATTTATCAAACAAATTCAAGATCAACCGATCTTCAACAAAAGTCGAAATCTCGAGTTGAGCCTGAAGGATGTCTTTCGGCAGGACAAAATGGTTAGTAGTAGCGTTGGGAAGAAAGGAGACCAAATCGATTCATCGCATCCCCGATGTTTTCAAAACAAGCAGAGAGCCGAAATGTCGAAGGATGGCGAGAGGTTGAAGTAATATTCGACATCACTCAAAAGGATAATATTTTTCCTTGTGATGTTTTGTATTATCTCCAACAACCTATAGTGGGAAGGTATCAAGGAAGCACGAAGATAGGTGAAATTGAGTGACTCTCTCAGAGGAGTAGCGGGAAAAATCGAGAACAATTAATATTGGGAATTGAATTTCTTGAGGATCATAAACCTTGGGAAAGATTACAAGAAGGAATGGAGTTCACGAGTGGGCCGATAAAAGATACTGTAATCGGATGCCCACTAGTCCATTCTCCATATACATTTCAAATGGAATGTTATATATTGAATACAAGGCCGAGTATTTCGCCGCCTATATTGATTCAGAGCCGGAATATGTACTACAAAGCCGTATGTTTTCCTAAAGAAATTGGAGAAGATTTACCAGCCTATTGTAGGAAGAGATTTCTCTAAAAGAATTCTTATTCTTAATAGAGGAATTAAACAAGCGTAAATCATGATAGGAGGTGCGGCGGTACCCCATGGTACAAAGTGAAAATGCCACCAATCTATTTCCATGATACAGTGCAAATGTTTTGCTAGGGAACAATTTCCTACAAACATTCAAGCGATTCACACAGGAGAATGAGACAAGAAGACTTATTTTCACAACATTATGTGATCATAAAATCATTGTCCAATGATCGGGAAGCATTTTACGAGAAGAATGCCTATTAATTTTTCGCAGCAAGCGTGGTGATAAAGCTAAACTTCGCAATCCAAAAATGGCGGATCGAAGGAAATTTGGTGAAGCTTTATTATCCTATAGACAATTTGGTTCCATTCAAAAGGATCGAGAAGATATGGGATAATAACTTGTACTCATTCGCAGTACAAAAGAGAAGAAACGAGTAACTCGAAGCCATTGCGGAATTATGGATGAGTCTAATGGAGAGTCCGCAGAGTGACGTGACCCTGGAAGAACAAATATCACTCGAGGACATTAAGAAGATCCAAAGGAATTACAATGAAGATCCTTTGGCATGGTGGGATAAGAATGAGCTCAAAGCATCCTTAAAGGTTAAACCTGGAAAAGAGTACGAGTTCGTAAGATTCAAACCAATCCTTATGAACCAGGAGGATCATGAGGATATGCACGAGAAGATACTTAAGGAACATCTTGACCTTAAGTTAATTTCACCAGGAGTTTCTCCCATCTGGCAGATCCAGGATTCTTAGTCGGAAACCATGGAGAAATCAAAAGAGAAAGCAAGACTTGTTATTAACTACAAAGGGATTAATAACATTTTGGAGTTCGACGGATACTATATCCCAAGTAGAGAACATCCGGTTAATCGCATCAAAGGTGCCAAGATATTCTCAAAGTTCGATTGCAAGTTTGGATTCTACCAGATTAAGATGGAGGAAGAAAGTAAGAAGTTTACGTTTTCTCTACACCACAGGGGACACTATATTTGGAACGTGATGCCTATGGGATTCGCTAACGCACCCCAAATATATCAAAGAAAGATGGATAATCTTTTCAAGGATTATTTTAAAACCTTCATGTTTGTATACATTGATGATATTCTTATCGCTTCAAAAAACATGAAGGAGCATCTCAAACATTTGGAAATATTTTGGATGTTTGTCAAAGAAGGATTAGTGCTTTCGGAAAAGAAGGCGATAATTGCAACAAGGCAGATTGAATTCCTCGGAATTGAAATCGATGAACCGGAATTATTCTGAGAATCATATTGTGGAAAAGATACTGAGGATTTCAGATATCTGATGAAAAGACAAGCGACTTGAGTTTTCTTGGAGTTGTAAATTTTGTTGGGATGTTCATTAACAATCGGCATATTACGAAGGAAGGTGTTTAGCCCATTGCTTAATAAGATGCGATATTCAAATGGGAAGATGAACATCAATAAGGAATTAAGCAACTTAAAGAAGTTTGTAAAGCTTCCAAAGCTTGCGATTCCCAAGACGAGGACGAATCGGTTCTTTTTACGGATGCAGTGATGATTGGTGGGGGCGATTCTTACGAAAGTCACACCGAATGAGGAAGTGCCATGCGATATCTGAGCGGTTTATTCACCCCTAGTGAAGCAACTCGGTGACATATTAACGAGAAAGAATTCTTTGCAATAAAGACTTTTAAAAAATGGCATCTATTTTTTGGCTAAAAAAGTTTACTTTAAAAATTGATAATTCAAGTGTCAAGGCTTTTCGAAAAACAAAATTGAATCAAAACTAGAAAAGGCTCGATTACTTAGATGGCAAGTTGAATGTCAATATTATGATTATGATATTGTCATTATAAAATCTCATGAAAATATTCTTGCAGATTTCTTGACACGAGATGGAAGGACGCATTTATTTGACGAGGTCCTTAAACGAGTAAGACATCTCGGGAAAACCTGGAGAGTCTAGAGCGAGATTTTGGGACGTTATGTCTCAATGCGCGAATTCTTCGGGCGACTTCAACAAGCGAAGAAACCGTTTCTAGTCAAATACAAGCATGCCGGTTCGCTCGAGGACAATCGTTTAGCGCTGCAAGTGGCCTCTCTTCCAGGCCGCATCTCCTACTGATGCAAAAAGGGGCGAATAGAGAACAGGGGCTCTAACCCGGAGGTTATGGATTCAAGTACCATAATCACAAGTGTTGCGGTGATGCATCCCCGAGGTGTACAAATCAGCGAATGTTGAAGCTCCAGGTGTCACAACCCGAGTCTTCAAGTCAACCCAAGACTGGGGTAAAAGAGGAGAGTTGAATCTTAGGCCCTGATGTGCAGGCAAATCTAAGGTTCAAATCGACGAAATTAAGATTTCTCCTATGCGGGTATATCGGCGGCAATGGGAGAAACTAGTTACAAGACAAGGTATTAACCCGAGAGAAAACAATAGTTGATATCTCAGGCAAGTATCGAGTTTGGATGAAACCAGGAAGTCATCCAAATGAAGTACATGAATGGTATACTTTTGGAGCTTTAGCTTCAATCTATACCGTGTCACCAGGATTCCCATAAATTTCAAAATTACCGAAATGGATTGGGAAGCGATTTTGAGACCTGGGCCAATAATCCACACTTGGCCGAGGAGATATTTTGGAAGCTGTATTTTATTAGTGCGACTCAACCGAACAGCGAAGAAAGGCTTTAATGAAGCTTTTCATTTCATCAAGTTAAGAAGACAGGATGGAAATACTTTAAAATACATTAAGCAACTTCAAGGAAGAAGGACCGGTGTTAGTAGGAGCATTTTCAAGACGAAGCTTCTACCAGGCGAGCATGGGGTCTTTGGGTTTGTCTAACGAGAAATGGACAAAGTCAAATATCCGTTTAAGTTTTTCCAAAATTTGACAAACGGATCTTTCTTATCAATTCAATATTTGGATCAAAAAACAGATTTGCGGAGGAGCTTTTGAAACGAAGAGAAGAATTTCTCTGGGGAAAACAAGATTCGGCAAGCAAAGAAACTTACCGGAAATTCGTAATATGGCGCATGTGGGCCGTTGGATCGACCGGATCCGCCAAGCATGCCCGAAGCGAGAAGGAACCCGAGTTTGGGAAAGGTTTTCACCCAAACCCGACCGACAAGATCATGCGTTGGAAAGGATAAGGGCCCGACTCACAAGACGCGTTATCCTCGGGGACCACGTAAACCAAATTTTTAAAAGATTCCCCGACAAACATCACAGGCCGAGTCGTCACGCGGACGAAAAAAAAAACCAGATTGGTGAAGAGGCGATAATGCACGAGGATATGAGCGTAAGCATTGGACGTCATAAGTATCGCAAGATTTGGAGCCCGCTTTCAAGTCCTGGGACTTACATCTATAAAATGCGAGATTTGAAGGAAGTTCGAGGACATCGAACATTTTTCTTAGTTTTCTTGCAATAAAAAACTGAGTGAAAAATTTGTAATATTTTGAGTGTTTTAGTTTTAAGTTTTATGTATTTAAGAGTGCAAGCCTCGGCTATGAGAGAGGCTAAACCAAGATTCTCCTCCCAAAAGGAGATTACTAATGTAATAAATATTTCTATAAGTTCTTAATAAAAAGAGGCTTTCTTCTTCAACATGTGTTCATAATGTACTATTAATTTATCCCGTTTAAGAATTACTTTTTACGCTGGAGTAGGAAACGAACCAAAGTCGTGTCTTGACGATTTACGAAGGAGTCGGATAACTTGCGAGATCATCTTCCCCGAGGTGAGGTTGAACAGTGAGGAGCCGCATTTGTTTGTCAAACGATCGGGGCGTAATTTTCCGGTGGTAGTGTTGCGAACCATTTAACCCAGTCTTTGTTTGGTCAAAGAAGGTATGAATTTTAAGGGATTTATTAATTTTACGGAAGCATGTTGGGCCGATATGGTCGTAATGGACTATGTTCATTTTCAGTCTATAGACCTAATTCGTATCTGATTTAAACTTGAAATGAGAATTTTGATCGAAGTATGTCTGTTGAGTTTATAGCCGGAAACGACATGATCCTTTTAAAAACCTCGAATAGAGACCGGATCTAAGTAGGTGTAACAACGCCACGAACAAAACATGTGAGAAAATAAGAATTCTCGTTTCTCGAAAACTCCGAAAAACAAATTGATTACGGAGTAAAATTTTCATGTTTAATGATTAATGCAATAAATTTATTATTATGTAGTAGATTGCCACAAAATAGAGTTTAAAGGGATAACTTGAACTATTGTTTTAAAAGAATAAAACCTAGGGGCAAAATTGTTTATATATGGTAAAGTGTAACGATTTTCATAGTTCGGGGGCAAAGTGTCACGAATTAAAGTTTGGAGGGTAAAGTGTAAAAATCAAAGCATAGTTCGGATGGGGAAGTGTATTTATCTCTTATATGAAACTGGAGGTAATGGTGAGACGCGGCCGCATGGTCAACAAAATTTTAAACTCCTCCGTGCAGTTTAAGTTCATGTTGGTTAGGTGCTAGTATAT
Source organism: Rehmannia glutinosa (assembly GCA_016081115.2). Classification (NCBI taxonomy): domain Eukaryota; kingdom Viridiplantae; phylum Streptophyta; class Magnoliopsida; order Lamiales; family Orobanchaceae; genus Rehmannia; species Rehmannia glutinosa. The sequence goes on from CM071929.1 coordinate 44,996,621, forward strand.
TACCAAGTAATTGCATGCAATGCACACATGCAGATGGCCTGCAATAAAAGTTATGAAAGACAAGGAAATATAGGGCTAGAAAATTTGAAAAATTTTCATTCCGGATGAAATTGCGGTGACTATGGTGATATGGATTAATAATAATGAGCATGTAAACTTGTCATGGAGAGATATAAGAATATGGGTTTTTTTTCTAATATTTCATGGAGTATATTTCTCATGAAAAATCATGGTCTCTTGTAATAATTAATTTATGAACTTTTTCTTTGTGTTTTACTATTTTTTTGCTTCTTTGGTGTCTTTTGGCGATTACATTGGTTTCTAATTTATGTGGAAAGTAATTATGAAGTTTGAACTTCTCAATTGGTCTAAATCAACTAGATGGTTAAGAAATTTGTAACAAAAATTTCATCTCGATTAACAAAGGGTATAAGATTGAATTGAAGATAAGATTGAGATTGAGTTAGTTGTAAATACATTGAAATGCTAAGTGGTAAATTACTAAAAAAATTATAACTTGGTGAACTTGGTGATTTTTACTTAGAGACTATTTTATTTTCTAACTTTAAGTAACATATATCTTTTGTGGCGGCTCATTTGACTTAGCTTCTAGACCATTTAGGAGCATTTGGAAAGGGGGTACACTTGGACATATCGAGATGTACATATATATTGGCATGAGTCTTGTCTCAAGCATAAAAAAATATTTTAACATCTCTCAATAGTGTGTTATTGACCCAAAACAAAAATGTAGACCCGAGAATTGCTATAATTTTCTTGCGTCATCTAGCTAATTTGACGCTATTAATTTATCTTTTTCACATACAATTCGTCATTTGTGATGTTGAAGCATATGCAAGTTGGTTATGCCATGACACAATGAAAAGCCATATTATAATCATTTTTGGAACTTCAAATGTGATAGGTTAAAACTAAACTTTATGTTTCAGGATCGGCTAGAAACTGGAGATCATGGACTTCTCGGCAGGTGTAGCAAGAGAGTAAAGGGGCCTTCCAAGCTAGTATGCTCATTCTAGATGAATTTTTGTAGCCATATATAGAGGCGAGGTGAAAGATACTGATGGCATGAGTTACGAAAATTTTCAAACATCATATTCCCTCTATAGTGCTTGCTTCTATAACCTCATAATTCAAGAATACATTAAGTGTTCCAAAATTTAAAAACCATCTTATGAATGGGCAATCGTCTAGAGGCATCAATGATATAAGAATTGTTAGATAATAATGTGCACTAGAATTTTTGCTAGAATTAGAAGAACAAGGCATGTTTTTATTGGTAGTTGTGAGATCATTAATTTGATTATAATTATTGGTAACAAGTCCGCTTCAAGCATAATCACTTATCACGGTGAAGTGTTATGTCGTTTAATTTGTTCTTACTTTGTTTTTTGTACTAGTTCATTATAATATGATTTATTTTGTTACAAATATTCTTGAACATGTAGACATGGCATTGCTCGCTTCATTGTTTATTTGTTGTAATGTAAAAGATGGTTATTATCTCAAAATAACATTATTTTTGTTGTTGAAATTACTAGAAAATGTTTATTGTTGACTATGGTGATGTGAATTAATATTTCGGGAAAGATGGAGATGGTGAAGAAAATCATGATGATGAACTTCAAAGGAAAGAGAGAATTTGGAACAAAGAGCAAAACCATGAAGACTAGTTGTGTTTATTCAACACAATATATTTATAGATTTTTAGGTCTTGTATTATTTGTTAATTGTGTAGGAGTTTTTAGTCGTCTACTTTGTTGCATTGACACTATTAAATATTTCAAAAATGATACTTTAATATATTTGTTTATTGTGAAATTTAAGTTCATTTTATTCCATTGAATATATATACACGCATAATATCTGCTTTAAAGCAAATTGTTATATAATTGACAAAAAAAAAAGTGATACATGACAGAAAAAAGGTAATATTAATGATGGTTTAAAAGTGTTACATAATCATTTAAAAGTGTTACATTAGATGATTTAAGGTGATGCAATTGATTGATAAAATGCTACCATACATTGAAAATTGCTGCAAAAAATTGATACATTTCATAGAAAAAGTGTTACACAAGAGTTATATGTAACATTATGAAAGTGCTTTACTAGGTAGTGTTACAATTGAGGTTTTAATGTAACACTTAAAAAAGTGTTCTAAAGGTCATAAAAGTGTTAGCTAAGATTATAGGTAGCACGGGCAAGCTGCGCTCAACAAAGCGTTACTATTGTCTATAGTAACACTTTTTGGCTATTAAGTCACACTTAATTAGTGTTACATAAAATTATTTATGTTGTAGTGAAACTTAAAGAGTGCAGGTACAAACAATAATCGTAGCCAATGAGCTATGGGCCGACAAAGCTTAACAAGTGAGCAAGCGGAGAATTAGTCAAACCAATTCAAATCAACATCACAATCCGCAACCAAATCAAGCTAATCTATTACACATAGAATAACTCTTCAAGCCAATGACAAAAACACACAATTCTCAACCAAGAACCAAGATAATGATAAAAATAGATGTTTTCAGTTGTTTTCTCTCCACTAGGGGTGTTCATCGAATCAATTTGAATTCTTGACTTCTTCTCGAATCGAATTTAATCGAATGAAAATTTCAAACCTCAATTCGAAATTCGATCCTAATTCGATTAATTCGAATCAAATTTAAACGAATTGGATTTCTCGATTTCCGAATCAAATTGAATCAATCCAAAAATCCAAATTTATCAATAAAGTGAATAAAGTTTGGATTCATAACATAATATTTTTGGACTATACCTAATAAAATTCTTGATTTTGTTTTTTTCAAAATTACAAATTATCGACTAACCATTTTTCATTGTTTAATTTAACTATAGACTATCATAAATTCATAACGAACTCATTTATATAAATTTAATAAATTATTTTGTGACAATTTTATACAGTAGCTAGTTACTTGGTAAATAATTTTTATACTCACGTATGAGGTATCAAATTGGCAAAGTGTATGTGTGTATATAAAGAGATATAGTGTGTGTTATCATATAATTTATTATTTTAATATGATCTCAAGATAAATATATATAATATAGTGTACAAATGTATAATGTATAATGCATATTGTTATAAGAATTTAAAATAAAAGAAAAAAGTCAAAGACAATGGGCATACAATGGGCATAGCCAGTGGAATATCCTTATAGATTATTTCACCACATGCCCTCCACGCAAAACTCTAAGCGCAAAATAATTTTTACCTAAAATATATTTTTAGCACAAAAATTGATTATCCGAATATGGTCTAAAGATAAAAATTTGAAGTAATGTAAAATGTATTTCATATACTATTAAGTATAATTATTTCTAACAAAAACTAAAAAAAAAAAAAAAAAATTTAAAGGAAATAGCATATATTTATAATTTTATATTTTCATTTAAACATTATTGTTTTATTCATTTATATATATTATAAATGCATGTGTACAATTTATATATAAACAATAAATAATTATGTATAATGTAAAATATAAATATAAATTTTGAATTGAAATACAGATTCGAATTGAAATAAGAATTGAATTGTAATACGAATTCGAATTTAGTCGAATTTCACCTCGAATTAGGATTTTGAATAGAATTCGAAAAAAAAACCTCAATTCATTATTCGATTCAAATATTCATATTCGAGATTCGAGTTGATTCGAAATTCGATTCGAAATTCAAAAATCCTAATTGAAACTAAAATTGAATTCAAACAGAATCGAATTTGAATCCATTCGAAAAATGAACACCCTACTCTCCACCAATCTCAAAAGGAGCTTTTGAGTTCATCTTTTGGACAATGTCTTCATCATCTATCTTTATACACATGTACTTGAGTTCTTTTGTATGTAGCACACAAAGCATGTTGGATCCCATTTGGGGAAGTTTCCTTTGGATCTTGAAAGAAATCCCTAGAAACCGCCCACACTTGATCCTCACGCCTTTATCATCACATGTCCAACCTCCTAAAGCCACCACATTATTGAAAATGACCCTAGATCGACCATTGATACAATTAGTCCTACTAGAGTAGAATTGGACATATCCACTATAGGAGTATAATTCACACCATCTTGACCATAAAAAGAGATGGCCCATTGAGATTGAACAATAACAAAAATTGATTCAAGCCATAGGGTCCAAACATTGCCATTTTTCCCAGTTTAAATCTTCAACAAACAGTTTGAATAATAATGTTTTTTTTCTTTTTTGTTTCCCATTAAAAGAACATCCGAAGGTGGAGTTTCAAAGCCTCCTTAAGGTGGGGAATTTTAGAGAGTCTTCCCAATTCTCTATAATTCCACAAACAAGCAATCATTGATGAGGTGGCCCCAATTAAGGTTGGGCTCCTCCACCTATTAACCCTTAGAAAACAGTTCTCACAATCTTTATTAACTCTTTTGTGGCCGCAGGATGAGAGTTCTCTATCCAGGGAAACTTCCATAGGGCAATCTCAATTTGTTTCTTCTCTTTTTTAGGGATTCACTTCATTTGCTTATTCTCCCGCCCTTTAAGGTTCCCAATTTCACTTGGTTTGGTGTTAATGTCTTTTAATGGGGTTCTTTTGCTTTCAAATTTGACCTAAATGTTCACCACTTATTATCCTCCAAGTTATCCGAGTAGCAGATACTATCCACCTCCATCTCTTTTTGTTTTGACGGACATTATCACCAGTTGCTTGACCCCCAAATCCCTATTTAGATCAGAATTTTGTTGCCCAAGATTATGCGGAAGCGATATTGACTTTTCTAAATTCCTTTTTTAGGATTCAAGGCCATTGGCAATCTTGTTATCAAAGGTAATACAATAGTCAACATTCTCATGAGAGAGTCTCTTGTTACTTTCCATTTTTCCAAGCTACACATTTGTTGTCCCTTATCTACTGACTTGAAAAGCCCCATATCTTTGGGGTTGAATTTCTCTAGGTTGTTTTTTCTTGCCAGTAGATTTGTGGCTGACCTGCTCGAAGCCAATATCCAAATTGCCCCTCCTTCAAATCATTATTTTTAAAATCATTTTTCCTACTCTGGCATCCTTTGTCTAAATGCCCAACAAGACTGCAATAAAAACAAAACTTTTGCAGGGTTTCATCACGAAAGTCAAGCCAATAAGCCTCATTTCCTAGCTTGATATTGGTACATGTTCGCCAAAAATATGTTTGGATCTCTATCCGCAAGTGTAAAGTGTAGTTTATAGGATAATAGCAAGCAAGGTCGTATTCCTCGGGGATTGACTACGAAACACTTAGGCTATAATAACATCGTATTCCAATTTTATTGAAGCAACCGATTATCAAGAGTTTTATAAAAAACGAAAAATAAAAAAAGAAATAAATTTTTGAACCCCACAAGTATTTTCAACAAATACACAAGCAACCCTAGGCACATAATCTCAACACGCTTCTTCAATATTAAATTCAATTAATGTTTCAAAGCCAATTCATGTATTTCTATGGGTTCAATTCCTAAAATAGTTTATTCCCCCTCTAGGTGGCGCATAAACGAGAAGATTAATAATAATTGAGGTCTCGGCCTATCACAACTATTATTAACTCCCAATGAGATCTTTGAATTGAAATACTCTCCACAAATGAAGTAGTCTCCGATACATTACCCTGTTTATGTCCTGGACTTTGATTTTCGTCTCGTTAGAACTCACCTCCCAGATTATGGACTAACAAGTATGGCATGCAAATTATTGGCCAAATAATCAACAATTATGAATAAGTACTTGAATTCATAAAATAGAACCCTTGAATCAATTAAGAAAATAATTAATCGAATTTAACATGAATCCACGAGTTTTGATTATGCCATAGGATCCGAATATTAGCCAAACATTAATAACAACTTCATAGACAAACTTGGAATCAACTTTGTGACATTGTTTAAGCACAAACAAAAGATCTAAATTAAGAAAGAAAACCCCTTCTTGTCAGGATGGATCTTCCTTCCAAGCCTTCGATGCACTTGTGCTTCAGTAGATGCGAAAGGCCTTGTGGTGTTCTTTGTAACCTAGCCCTCCTCTCTCAGAAGACCTTTGATCTTGTGTTCCTGTGTATTTTAATGTTTTGTATGGTGTATGAATGTATGAATTTTCGTGCAAGCCTTGGTCCCCTTATATAGGTGCTTGGAGAGATCTTTGGTAGAGTTCTAACAGATTATGAGACCAATTTAGCCACAGATACATCGCATGGGCCGTGTCAACCAACATGATCGGTCGTGCTATCCGATTTTGCTTCGGGGTCTTCATGAACGTTGTAGCCCTTTCTCTTAGCTTTCCATAGACACTTGAATCAGTTCAATGTCAATTTTGTAGAGATAGTTATGGCCAAAGTACTAAAAACTACCAGTGGTGGAAATTGTTATCGCGTTTGGGCGTTTTTTGAAGGAAATTCCCTTTTGTTCATTTGTACATGCTTCTTGTTTGATAAATGGTTTTATCATGATTTTGATGATTTTATTTTTATACCAAAACAATATTTTGAATGTTGTCCAAATACTCCTAAATGATTTAAATTGTTTTTACTAATTTTAGGAGTATTTCTTGAATTTATTTTAGACAAAAATTGGACAACACTTTCAATGATTTTGTGTTAATATGCTTTTACATCAAAACAATGTTTCTAAATATTGTCATAATACTCTCGATCGATTTAAAATATTTTTACTATTTTTTGAGTATTTCTTGAAGGTTATTTTTGATAAAATATTGGACAACACTTTTATCTCGTGTTCAATAGGACAACCCGTGTCTGAAAAGATTGGTTTTGAAACGAAACGAGACATTTGAGAAAAACCCGGAGGTCGTGGTCAACCTAGAAGGCGGCCAGACACTGGGAACATTACAGAACGCACCGTAATGAAAATTTGGGGAGGGCGACGGCCCAGGGTGGCGACCGGTCGGACCGCCCGACCGGTCGGACCCGACGGATCGGTCACCCTGTGTTATTTTCTTTGTATTGTTTTCAAACTTCTATTTCTATGCGACCGGCCGCCCTATGGTTTGACAACAAAATTCTACAATCTTGATTTTAATTGCAATTTTTTGTAGACATCAATTCCCAAGAGAGCCTATCAATGATCAATCATCTCCTATAAATAGAGGAAGATTTGAAGCACAACAAAAAGAGATAATACTACAACACAACAAGATACACTCAAGCAAACATATGTGTTCTTCATTGTTATTATTCTTGTTGTAATAGCCTAAGGTCTTTCACTTTCACATCTTGAGGTCAGGCTTATTTTCTTGATTACACTTGCACTCAAATTTGTATCATTCATTATCAAGTTGTAATCTTGAATTTTTGGTTATCATTCAACACAAGATATCCTTGTGAATGTTCTTGTGGTAAGAACACACTTGGATGATCTAGGTGATAGGTGCAAGAAGATTGTGGTGATCTTCTTATTGGAGAGTGTGGTGCTCTTCAAGGTGTTGAAGAATTTGGTATTCTTCAAGTCGGAAGATTGTGGTAATCTTCACAAGGCGCCATGGAGATTATGGTAATCTCAAAAGAGGTATTGTAAGGTGTTGTTGTATTAATTGTGGTTATTAATAAAATCTTTTTTTTTTTGAAATCCATCCCGGAGATCTTGGGGTGGTAGCGGATTAGGCCCTAGGTGGGTTGAACCTCTATAAATCGATGCGTGTTGTTTACTTCCCCACCTTTATTATTGTCTTGGCTTGTTTGATTCGAAAAAGAGGGCGTAATCGAGAAAATGGAGATAATCTATTCACCCTCCCTCTAGATTATCGTAGCCGCTTGACTTACACTTCTTTTCTTCATATATTTGTTTGTACCTTGACTTTTGAAATATCCTTTGAAACATGTTATCATCTTTTGTCCAATTTAGCTCCATTTTCTGCAAAATTCGCAAAAGTCGTGAGATCACGCCAACAAAGGAAACCAAGCAAAACACATTAAATATACATGTAAATGCATCAATTATATATCAAAATAATTCCTTAAATGAACGTATTTTTACACGTATCGTACCTCGAATAAGAGATTTGTGAAGGTTCACTTTTGCCATGATCGGAATGTGACTTCCTTTAAAACTCGGGATGTGAACATCGACACGCCAAAGAAATTTTCTCCCAATTTTTATGCTCGTTTATTGAAATCCAATGAACGGGCGATTCGATTTGAATCCGAGAGATTAACCGAGTTAAGTTGTTCCACATTTTCCAGGATATTCTCGGACCATTCTTTGAGGATTAGATATTGGTTATCAAAGGTCCATGTTTTTCCTTGAAGAACCCTAGCTTTATCTTCCGTGAGTGAAAGATTAACTGGAACAAATTAGTGTCGATCTCCTTCATCTGCGAAATTTTCTTTGGTTTGCACGATACTCATGAGCGTGAGCCAAGGCCCGAAATTAACTTTTTTGGTACCAAAGCTTTTTCCTAGAAGGCTTCGTTGACATTCATCTTTACTCTTATGTACATCATTTTCTTTCAAACTTATTTCGTCCCTCTCCTCAGAAGTCAATGCAAAGATTCTACGTTTGTCAACAATATCTTGTTCCATGGGGAGAAATGGAATCCCCACCACTAGATCTTGGTCAATAAACAAATGTTCAAAACTTGTAAAGAGGGGAGCACGGGAACAAGGGTACATGGGCAATGGGGACCAGTAGATAAGGTTGCAAGAAAAAAAATGATGAACCAGTCAAATGAAAGTACTAAAAATGGAGGATGGTATAATAATACAAGAGTCAATCAACTTATTCATGATGGTTCGCACATTAAATGATGGAAAATTAATGTTGATGCAAAAAGAATGATATGAATGCAAACCCCCAACGAAATTTCGCCAAAACATTACATTTGCATTCCCAGCCCAACGAAACTAATGCTATCATGGTATAAAGCAAGCACGATTTTCAGGTATTCAAACTCCAAATCAAAATTAGATAGAACTAAACTCCAAATCAAAGTTTGATAGAACTAAATCTACCTGATTCATTAGGCAAGAGAGATGGGAGCTTAGGGGAGAGTGTGTAGGCATCAAAGGGTGGTGAAGATGTAGATCGGATTCTTTCATCATCGCCGAGTTTATGAATTTTGATTTCGACATCGTATTATTTCTTCAATATCACCAATTTCTAGCACGTCGGGTTCTTTCTTTAATATCACCAGTTTTGGGCATAGGATTTCAATGCCAGTCCGGCCGCGTGCCCACATTAGAGGTGGGTTAGAGTGACATGTCGAAAGGAATAAGCCCTGGTCCTTCAATTTCCGTTGGTTGTGTTTATCGATTGTTGGGAAAGCGAAAACATGCAACTCTTGAGAAGAAACTTTTATTATTTTCTTCCCATCCCATCTTAATATTACAATTTTGCCATTTAATTTAGTACTACAAATGAGGGTATTTTAGTCTAATAATATTTTTACGAAACATTCATCTTTTTATGATGAAAATAGTAAAGTAATAATAGTAATATATAATAGTAGTAGATAGTAGATAGTAGATTTTCATGAGAAATTTCTAAATTAGATGGAAATTTGATGTAGATCGAAATGGTGTTGACTTGTATAAAAATTTGAGGATTTTGACGATTTGGGGAAAATGTCACATGGGGCTCTCCCCAAAAAAATTGTGTCCCAAAAAATCAAACCCCATATAAACCTAATATAAATAATCCAACATTTCATAAACATATCCGTTCTAACTTTAAAAATTTGTGGAATAATCTTAAAGCATAATCAAATTATCGTTTTATTCATTGGAGATTTGAGAAAAATGGATGGTAGCGGAGGGGGTGGTATTGGGGAGAAGATTGAGGAACTTGTGGTGGTGGTGACAATGGCGGAGGACGAAGAGTGAAGCGAACACAAAGATAGAAAAAAGAAGAAAAACAATAATGGAAATGAGATTAATGTGTTTGTGGGAGGAGTGGGAGGAAGAGGGAGGAAAAAGGAGGGAGATGTAGGCAATAAAGCGGCACAAGACGCGGTGGTGGATCTTGGCGGCTGAGGTGGTGGCTGCGGGGAAGGGAAAAGCGAAAAATGTTTCTTGGTTGGTACTTGGTAGCGGTTAATTCGATGCTCAACTCCTATGAGATGTTGACATGTGTCTCATTTTATAAAATATGACATGTCAACATATCATGGGAGTTGAGACTACCCACATAGGTAACATTGAATTAATGGGTAGGGCATCGGCATTATTTGAAAATTGGATTGAATTGGTCTACGATTTGGTTCAACCGCGAATCGATAGTCGGTCATTGTTTCAAAATTAGGATTAAATTGGTCTGATTGGTTCAACCGCGAATCGATAGTCGACCTGGTACTAGTAGAGATGTTAAATGGATGGTCTAGCGGCCGGACTAGTCCTAATGGGCTTCGAGCTAAACGGCTCCGGGTTAGATGGGCCACTATCAACGGATTATCAATATTGCAGATGGGGCGGTTAGAGATGTCAATGGGGCGGGGCTAGGGCGAGACCCGCCCTATGCCTAGAACGGGCGGGCGGAGTATGAGCGGGCGATTCGCTCCGTTTTAAATTAAATTAAATAAAAAATGAAAAAAATATACTTATAAAATATTATTTACAAAATTTATTATTACCAATTTATTAATATTAGATATAATATAAAAATACACTAAAAAATTATATATAATATATATTATATGTGTAAAATATATATTAAAATATAATTTAAAAATAAAAAAACTAGGTGGGGCGGGGCGGAGCGAAGTGATACTCGGACCCGCCTCGCCCCTCTCGGGTCACGGGACGGGCGACCCAAATGAGCGGGGCGGATACACGGCGGGTCGGGAATTGTCATCCCTACTAGTGGTCTTGGGTTAAACGGTCCACTAACGGGCTACAAACCAAAATTTTAAAATTTTATATTTAAATCTAAAATTTTAAATAAAAACCTGCATAATATTAATATTCAAACTAAATATACAAACCAAATGATCTATAATAATAAAAGTCACACACAATTTGTAGTAGTTGCATTACATGGACAAAATCTTAAAATTCAGACTTCCAAAACTTCATATTTAAATAAAATCATACAAGTACGATTTGAGTACACAACTAAGTAAATATTAATAAGTATCATCCTCAATCACACTTGATTTGTCGTTGGACAAAATATCATCTTTCAATTCGTCTTCATCTAATATATATATATATATACACATACATTGTAAGTCAGCGCTACGATAATCTAGAGGGGGTGAATAGATTATCTCCATCTTTTCGATTATGCCTTCTTTTTCGGACAAAACAAGCAGAGACAGTAATAAAGGTGTGGGATGTAAACAACACGCGTCGATTTATAGAGCTTCACCCCACCTAGGGACTACGTGCTCTACCACCCGAGTATATAAGGGATGGGTTTTGAAAAAGAAAAAGAATGTTATTAATTACCACAATTAATACAAATTCAACTTACAACACCTTGAAGAGCACCACACTCTTCTTCAACACCACCTTTAGAGATTACCACAATCTCCTTGAAGATTACCACAATCTCCAACGGCACCTTGTGAAGATTACCACAATCTTCAACTTGAAGAATACCAAATTCTTCAACACCTCAATAAGAATATCACCACAATCTTCTTGCACCTATCACCTAGATCATCCAAATGTGTTCTTACCACAAGAACACTCACAAGGATATCTTGTGTTGAATGATAACCCAAATTCAAGATTACAACTCGATAATGAATAATACAATTTGAGTGCAAGTGTAATCAAGAAATAAGCCTAGACCTCAAGATGTGAAAGTGAAAGACTTTGAAGGCTATTACAACAAGAATAAATACAATGAAGAACAAATATGTTTGCTTGAGTGCATCTTGTTGTGTTGTAGTATTCTCTCTTATTGTTGTGCTTCAAATCTTCCTCTATTTATAGGAGATAATTTATCAAACATAGGCTCATCTTGGGGATTGATAATCTCTGAGAAAAATACAATTAAAATGAAGAATATAGTGTTAGAAATCAATCCCACAATTTAAGGAAAGTTTGTCATTTTTGCACAACGGTTAGAATTTTTCTTTGTCAAACTTGAGGCGGCGCGACGTGGCCGCAAGATCGATAAGAGAAAAGGAAGGAACACACCAAAAATACAAGGGCGATCGGTCCAGGGTCTTCGACGGTCGACCCCCTACAAGGACCGGTCCCCTTGATGCAAAAACAAGGAGCAATTGTTTTTTTCAAAACCAATGCCAGTACCGGCCGAGGGGATGTTGACCGGTCGACGCCCGGGTCGAGGTCAAAAATTCCTCCGTCTCATTTTCTGTTCCAAAATTCATCTTGTCGGGTTGCCCTATAGGGCGACGGTTGACCTCGAGACAAAAATGTTGTCCAATTTTTATCGAAAATAAACCTCAAGAAATACTCAGAAAATTTAGTAAAAATATTTTAAACCGATCGGGAGTATTTAGACAACATTTAGAAACCTTGTTTTTATGTAAAAACATATTAACATAAAATCATTAAAAGTGTTGTCCAATTTTATCTAAAATAAAACTTGAAGAAATACTCAGAATAAATAGTAAAAACATTTTAAATCATTTAGGATTATTTGGACAACAATTAAAAACATTATTTTGGTGTAAAAATAAAATCATCAAAATTAAGATAAAAACATGTATCAAACAATCTCCCCCTTTTTGATGATTACAAACCAAAACAATTTTTAGAAATATTAGGAGGACAAATTTTAAAATAATTTTCCGGTAAAAATATCTAACCGCTTGAAGCGACTAAAATTTCCAAAATACATAAGCAACCAAATAATGGAGTGAATATATTCAAGAATAAGCACAAGTTCACCCTATCAACAAGCACATCAAGAGTAATGTTCAAATAATCAACCACAACTTGTGGCTTTTAAGCCATAGCTTATAGCTTATTTCTCGAGCTTATTTTAGCTTTTATGAGCTAATAGGCTTATAACCTGTTTTCTCCTTTGGAATAATCAAAAAGAATGTTAGCACGATAAAAACATCATATAATCATATCAAAGTGCGCAACTAAACCGATGTATCGAGCTATTTTGAACATTGAAGCTTATAGACCAAATAGGAGGAAAAAGTCGATCATACGACTTGTAGAAGCTTATGAAAACCCATTTGATTTACAAAACATGATCTCTATAAATATATAAGACTTTTGAAATCGAGAGAATCATGTAGGTGATGATATTTTTTATTGAAACGTTTTATCGAACACTTGGCGGGCGTCAAAAATTGAAGATGATATATAAAGCCCTTGTAAATGTAATCAAGCCAAGTTTTTCATCACCAAAAGCAATTTTATAAATATCATCCATCAACAATCATCATGCTCAACACAAATATATAAGAATTGTATCAAGAGATACACATATAAGCCAAGTCCTCAAGGTTCAACCCAATTGAGATAAAGGAGTAGAATTCTTACCATTTAATCGGTGAAGACGAGCAATGATGATGATATTCTAGCTAGATAATCCCCAAAATATGAATTTTATGCAACAAAATATATTTGGAGTGAATTGTGTGTGCAAATGACAAAGGGGTCGAAATAGAGAAGAAAAACACCAAAATGGCAAAAGTCCGGAAAGTAAACCGATTTTAAGTAAAACATCTCTTAGGCGACCGGTCCGGTATGGGCGCCGGTCGAGGTGGGCGACCGGTCGGCCTGACTCGGCAGCCCCATTCAATCTGTTTTGAAATTCCGAAATTTGATCCAAAAAATCGATTTTTCGCCCCTAAGTTTTAAAAACGTGCAAAATGCAAACATAGACATCATTCAATATACATTATGTCATAATCAAGCTCGAAATGATATAAAATACTCGGCGGTGAATGATTAAAAAGTCCGCGAGTTATCCTTGGGACGGAATTAAACACATCTCAAGTTTTTGTTAAACATGCAATCCCTTAGAAAAAAATATCGAATCTCAATATTTTTAGTTTGATTATGACGAACCATATTTTGAAAAATTGTAATCACCAGACTTGTTATCCCAAAAAATATGAACATTTTAAAATTTTGGATATACAAGCCATAAGGAAAAATGCCTTTCAAATATTTGAAAATTTCTTTTAACGACACTTTTAATGAGATTCGTTGGGATAGTTTTTGAAGTCGAGCATATAGACGTAAGACATATTGAATATAGAGTCTATGGGAGTAATAAAAGTGAATGAACATACCTCAAATTTGTTTGTCGACCGATATGCCTTTTTCAACCTTTGTCAATCTTTACATGGTAGTCATGGAGGTTGAGATGGTTCTTTCTTCTTCAATGTCTCACTTCTTCTTTTGTATACTTTGATTGTGAATTATAATCACCTTCTTGGCATTGTTTAACTTGAAGTTCAATGAAGAAATTTTAGCTTCCCCATCATGATCATCTCAAATACACCTAACATCAACTTAGAAAACATCTTGCACAAACATTCATTAGTAGCACCAAATCAACTCAATAAAGCAATCTTGCCCTTTTTCAATAACAAAGATAGTAGTGTCAACTATACCTCTTATAAAATCATTTTGCAAAAAAAATAGCTAAGTCTATCAAGCCGTACACTGGGTGCTTGTTTTAAACATACAAGGTCTTTTATAAAAATTATTTGGCCTAGAAAATTTTTCAAACCCCAGTTATTTTACATAGACTTCTATTTGAATAAAACCATTTAGAAAAATAGATTTAACATCCATTTGGTAAAGCTTGAAATTTTCTTGAAACAAGAATGGGCAAGTAAAATGCAAATAGCTACAAAAACATGCTACGGGTGCAAATATATCATCAAAATCAATACATTCTTCTTGGCATTACCTATGAGCTACTAACCTTTCCTTGGTCATCAAGCTTGTTCAAGATACTAAAAATTTCTGCAAAATCTTAACAAGGTATCTTGCACAAGAGTATAGCAATATCGAATAATGTAGACATTATAACAAGTAACACATACTATGCTTTAAATAAAATCATTAAGAGTTCAATAAAAACATGTAAGTTCAAATAAGCTTGTAGAAAGCTATATAAGGTCTCTTTTGAAATATGGAAATACGAGAGCACATAGTTGAGACCTCATTTACAAGGATCATATGAACAAGAGCTTTGACATAAGCATCCAAGAATAATGGCATTTATAAGTGCAATAAAATGCATAACTTAGTAGATCAATTGTTTTATCAAAACAAAATATAATCTTTTACAAATCTTGGATAAAATAAGCTATGTCAAATAATGCCTTAAAAAATCAAAACATCCTCTTAATGGCACTAGTATAAAATAAGTATATAGGCATATGGCACAACATGTATCGAGTCTAAGAGATGAATAACAATAGTGAGCGTACCTCGATAGTTCATGTTACTCTTGACATATTATGACGTAGATGACCATTTGTGATGATATATGAATCCTACTCAATTCTTAAACAAGACTTGCACAAAACATAATAGCACAAGTGTAAGGCCAAGCAATAAGAGATATTACAACAAAATGCTTATGCTATGAAAATCCGTAAGAGATAAGAACACATAAGTCTAAGTAAACATACAAGAGTTTAATATAAGCATCATACAAGGTCTCCTTTTTAAAAAAAAATAAATTAAAACCACAAATATATATTGAAGACCTTAATTTTAAAATTATGAAAACTCATTTTGCAATTTAGACACAAATAAAAACATAAAAAAACAATAAAATGCATATTTAAATAGGGAGATACGGTTTACCAATTTTACCATTTCCATGGGTTGTGTCGTTCCCATTGTTGATGATATATTCCCTTTGAAAATCATCTTGTTGATGATAGCTTCTCCGATTGTTCAATGTCCAAGCATTGTGGACTTTCCATTTTTGAAAGTGTCTTTCTCTTGAAAATTCATTGTGGTGATATCTTCTCCTTTGATTAAACGAGATGGTCATTTGATGTCTCCTTGGCAAGTATGAATTTTCTTCGATTATTATTTCGCCGGGTACCTCATTTTCTTCTTCGATGCCCATAAAACATTGTTCGACTACTTCATAGTTGGAAGTTGAAAAGGACATTCCTTAGATTTGACCTTGTATTCCTTTGAGAAGTAGATGCTTTTGAGTTGCTCCTATCATTTGCATATACTTCATGAATGGCTTCTAATGTTTGCCATACTTCATGAGCCGATCGAATTCCTACAATAAGATCATATTCCAAATTGGTAAGTGAACAATATAAAATATTGAGAGCTTTACCATTTAAGGAGATGAATTTCTTTTCTTCATCATTGAGCTCCTTGAGAGCTTTGGAGGTGTATGGTGTGTCTTTCATCGGAATAAATTCTCCATTGATGACGATGTTCCAAATATCAAACCCGCAACCTTGTAAATAGCATTCCATTCTTTCTTTCCAAAATGCAAAATTTTGGAATCAAATCGAGGTGGATTGGTGGTGGAGGTGCTTAGGAAAGATGAGCTTCATGCGTAGCCGACGATCGTTCCTCTTTACTCGCGATGTGAAACGAGCTTGCCAAAGAGTTTGGCTTTGATACCACTTGTAAGTCCAGCGGCTACGATAATCTAGAGGAGGGGTGAATAGATTATCTCCATGTTTTCGATTATGCCCTCTTTTTCGAACAAAACAAGCCAAAACAATAATAAAGGTGCGGGATGTAAACAACACGCTTCAATTTATAGAGCTTCACCCCACCAGGGACTACGTGCTCTACCACCCCAAAGATATCAGGGATGGGTTTCGAAAAGAAAAAGAATTTTATTAATTACCACAATTAATACAAATTCAACTTACAACACCTTGAAGAGCACCACACTCTCTTCTTCAACACCACCTTTGGAGATTACCACAATCTCCAACGGCACCTGTGAAGATTACCACAATCTTCAACCTTGAAGAATACCAAATTCTTCAACACCTCAATAAGAAGATCACCACAATCTTCTTGCACCTATCACCTAGATCATCCAAATGTGTTCTTACCACAAGAACACTCACAAGGATATCTTGTGTTGAATGATAACCCAAATTCAAGATTATAACTCGATAATGAATAATACAATTTGAGTGCAAGTGTAATCAAGAAATAAGCCTAGACCTCAAGATGTGAAAGTGAAAGACCTTTAGAAAGGCTATTACAACAAGAATAAATACAATGAAGAACAAATATGTTTGCTTGAGTGTATCTTATTGTGTTGTAGTATTCTCTCTTATTGTTGTGCTTCAAATCTTCCTCTATTTATAGGAGATGATTTATCAAACATAGGCTCTCTTGGGGATTGATAATCTCTGTAAAAATACAATTAAAATGAAGAATATATTGTTAGAAATCAATCCCACAATTTAAGGAAAGTTTGTCTGTGCCGCACAACGGTTAGAATTTTCTTTCATCAAACTTGGGGCGACCGTGCGTGTAATCGATAAGAGAAAAGGAAGGAACACAAAGAAAAATACAAAGCGGCGTCGGTCGGGGGTCTTCGACCGGTCGACCCCTACAAGGGCTGGTCCCCTTGATGCAAAAACAAGGAGCAATTGTTCTGTTTCAAAACCAATGCCAGTGCACGGCCGACAGGGGATGTCGGCCGACGCCATCGGCCGACGCCTGGTCAGTCGGCGGCCGACTGGTCAACAATTCCTCCGTCTCATTTTCTGTTCCAAAATTCATCTTCAGTACGGGGTGCCCTATGCGGCCAGGTTGACCTTGAGACAGTAAATGTTGTCCAATTTTTGTCGAAAATAAACCTCAAGAAATACTCAAAATTTAGTAAAAACATTTTAAACCGATCGGGAGTATTTAGACAATATTTAGGAACCTTGTTTTTATGTAAAAACATATTAACATAAAATCATTAAAAGTGTTGTCCAATTTTATCTAAAATAAAACTTGAAGAAATACTCCGAATAAATAGTAAAAATATTTTAAATCATTAAGGAGTATTTGGACAACAATTAAAAATATTGTTTTGGTGTAAAAATAAAATCATCAAAATTAAGATAAAAACATGTATCAAACATACATATCTAACAATGAATAATAAATTCTTGTTACTTTAAATAATAATTTATAAATTTTGTATATGGTTAGTATCTGTCTGGAGTTCATTTAAATTGAGACATTTTTTTCTAATTTTAACTTAATGATTAAAGTTTATTTAAAATAAAAAAATTATATATGGGCATTGAAGAAAAAACAGAACATATTATTTTCAATAAGGTTAAACCTCGTAGTCCCTTCATCATAAAACAATGCACATTTAAAAGAATTTTTTTGAAGAACACTATTGAATTCCTTCTTTTTTGGGTCAAAAGCTATCATTTCTTGTCTTTTACATTTTTAGAAAACTAAAATAAAAATATATATATAAAATAATAATAAAAATTTTTGTGGGCTATTGGCCAACTTTGTTTAGCCAACGGGTTAAACGGTCCAGGCCCAAAAATCCAATTTTAAAATGGGCCAAAGTTTATTGGGCCTAATCCAGTTTTTTCTCGGGTTAAACAAGCTAGCCCGTTGGGCTGCGCCCCGTTTAACATGTCTAGGTGTTGGTAGCTCCTAAAAATCGCTTATGTGGTTGTCAAAATCGGTTAATAACCGACCAAGAATCGATTGAAATTGAGTGTCTAGTGTCTACATTTATGTGATCGTTTAAATTTTGGGCCATGTCAGAATTGTTTAAGTTAGTTATCTATATATTTTTATTTTAAAATCTATTACATAATAATTAATTATAAAAAATAATATACTAATGACTCATCTTTATGTTTTGTAAATGAATCGAATAGTTACGCTTTATAGTCTTTGTTCAAAATCATTTGAATTTTTTACCGAGATTCAAAAATTGTGTTTAAAGTTGGTTTGATTATTAATTGAATCGATCTTAAACGAGCTTTAATTGAGCCAAAATGCGGATTGAGTTAAAGTTACTTGATATGTTTACACATATTTTATTATTTTTTACTAATTGTGTCGAGCTCGAGCCAAATTTTATATTTTATCAAACGAAAAATATGTTCAACTTTGATTTTTATGTTGATGAACCCAACTCAAGATCAATCTTGAAATCGAAAGTATTGAATAGTTTGATTTGGTTTTAAGCCCTACTTATCTTTTGCTTTGATAAAGTATATATATACACACACAAGAATACAAAATTATTCTATTCTAATTTAAATTATTAATTGTCTGCTATTCTAGCCCGAACCAATCAAGACATTAATCAATTTATATATTTTTAATTTGGATGAATTCCTATAATCTAGGCACAATAATTACATAATCAAATATAAGAAACTAACTACATGTTTACAATATTTCCTTTTATATTAATGTATTACATTAATATGTTATATAATATTGTTTTTATTAAACCACTCGGGTTGACGATTGAATTGGTTTGAGAAAGACCGATCTGCTCTTGATCCCATTTTTCAAACACTAGCATCAATAGTGATGGGGGCCATTGTATGCCGACATGATAAAAATGATCTGTAAGGCCGAACTAGTAAAGACGAGAGGACATAAATTTTACTGGGCTGATCTATTAAAAGGTCCAAATGAGTTTTGGGCCGACCTAAAGGAGGACCAATGTCCAATAGGAAACAAAGTGGACCGACTTGTCCATGATGATCTGATGGGCCGAGCTCGTAAGATAGGCCGTACTACGAGGCCCAGTCAGAACCCAAAACAAAGGCCAGCAAGACAACTGGATTTAAGGGCCTTTGGGCCAATCTCTTAACCTTTTTGGGGCTGATTCAACTTAAAGAGTCATTGGACGAGAAAAATTCATTTTTTTGGCCCCATTAGATTTATCCCGATGATTTTGGGCCTATGTCTGAAAATAGTCTCATACGATTTTTCTTGTCTCGCTAATGGTCCCACCGTTAAAAAATTAACGGTCAAGCCGGTCAAATTGAAAGTCAAAACCGATTTGAGACTAAAAGTGAGAACAATGGGACTAAAATCATCAGATGCTCAGTCTAATGGGGCCAAAAGTGAATTTTTCTCTAAAATCTAAATATAACTAATATCTATTTGAAAAAATATATTATCATTAAAGTTACTATTTTTTATTTATTATAATTAAAAAAACTAACAAGTAAATTAAATGATAAAATTTATAATTCAACTTATATAATATAAATTTTCTGGAAAATAATTTTTAAAAATAGATATTAATTAATTTTTTTTTGAATGTGTAATACAAAAGAAAAGATAAAATACATGTATCATTTGTTTTAATTAGAAAATTAACAAAGTAAAATAAATGATAAAATTTATAATTCAATTTATATAAAATAAATTTTCTGAAAAATAATTTAAAAAATAGATGTTATTAATTTTTTTTTCGTGAATGTGTAATATAAAAAAAAAGATGAAATACATGTATCATTTATTTTAATTAAAAAATTAACAAAGTAAAATAAATGATACAATTTATAACTCAAATTATAAAATTTAAATTTTCTGAAAGTTAACTTTTAAAAGTAGATGTTAATTATTTTTTTTTTGTGAATGTGTAATACGAAAAAAAAAAGATCAAATACATGCATATATAACCCAAAGTGCATATATGTAAAGTTTTTTTTTTTTGGGCCCCTATGTTCTTGCCATGATCTTGGTTTCATATAACCCAATGCATGTATGTGTATATATGTAAAGTTTAATTGTTTTTGAGGAAATGTAAAGTTAGATTTAAAAAGATAAAAAAATAAAAATATAATATTTGAGAATGAAAAAAATGTGAGCTAGGTTAACATTACTAAAATATTTTTAATAATATTTTTCTAAAATTATTAAAAGTAATTCCTATTTTTAAAAATTATGAAATTATTTAATATCGTAAACTTTTTTATTAGTTGAACTACATATATTTTCCAATACGTAAATGTGATTTTTATAATTATTTGTATTTTCAAAATCAAAAAGTGATTTAAACTAAAAAATATAGGAAAATTATATTTTTCTAAATATTTTAAGTAAGAGAATTTGTTTTAGTGAAATAAAACGCACTAGAAAAAGATATTTTTAGAAAAATATTTGAAGGACAGAGATTTTTTTAGTTTTCAAGTTGGACATTCACAATATTAATTTAAATAAATAACTCAAATATAAAATATAAAATAATTTTTATCATCAATAATATTAAATTTAACCAAAAAAGAATAATGAGACTATTTTTGGTTAACATTTAACTTTGGTGTCCTATGGGACCATTTTTGTCGTTAAAAATTTAACTTTGATATCATATGAGACCATTTTTGTCATTACTAACGGTTTCCATTAATGTTTTAACGGATTTATAGTTTCCGAGTCCTATGGGACTATTTTTGGTGAAAAATGTCGATTTGGGGCTAAAAGTGAGTCTAATGGGACTAAAATCATCGAGGATAAGTCAATATGACCAAAAGTGAATTTTTCTCGTCATTGGGTCGAGTGCGTGGGCTTAAATGGGATGACATGTTGACCGGGTTGATTTATTAATCCATGGGCCTCCCTCGGCGGGGATCATTTAGTGGCTAGAGAATACGGTCAAGATGGCGAGATCGCGCCAACATGGGCCTCATCATAACAACTCGTGCATATCCCGAATCGATGGGCTTAGGAGATTTGGGGCTTAGGAAAAGTGCCATGCCCAACCCAGTAGATAAGCAAATTCGGACTGACTCAGCTAATCTGGCACGAAACTCTAATCATAAGAACCTATAAATAGCTCATAAAAGGTATCTTTAGCTTAGACTCTATTCACACACTTTTCATACTATTGTCGGTTTTGCATTTTCTCTTAAGAGGTGATTCGACTTTAGAGTCGAAGAAGATGCATTTGGAAAAACCATCCGACCCCTTTTCTAATGGTGATTTTGCATGTTTTCAGTCGATTCAAAGATCAAGTTTGGTAGTATTGGGCGTGAGTAATTTGGACCGACCAAGTAGGGAAGAGTGTGGAGAAAGGGTATTTGGGCTCATACGAGTTGGTGGAGGAGTCGATAGGGTGGCCACGGTTGCCGAAGTGCGGTTGCCCAAAAGCGCCGGTTTAGGTTCTAAAATTTTGGAGAAAACGGAATCGGAATCGGAACCTCACCATTCTAGTTCCAAAATCGAACCGGCGGTTTCGGTTTGATTTTAAACCGAAATCGTTTGTTTATCTTTTGATAATTATTTAATTTTTTAAAATAGTTTATCAATTTCAATTAAAAAAAGGAAAAAAAAAAGACTTGCACTTAATATTCAATTAAGTTTTATACTTAATATTAATAATAATATTAAACTATCTATATATACTATCATAGTATAGAAAAATCAAAGTTCATGTAGTTCGCTTACAACATTTGGTCTAAAGTGTGTCTCATGTAGTTACGAATAGATTTAACATTTCTTCTAGCATATGTTTACCCCAAAAAAAAAAATTATTGGTTTAAACCTTAAAAAAACAGTTTCATCACGGTTCTATCATGGTTCCACCGCCGGTTCCACAGTGTTTGAGACCAAGGAACCAGAATCAGAATGGATCTACACGGTTTTGGTTCCGGTTTTGGAACCGTTGACCACGGTTACAGTTTAGGAACCGTTGACCACAGTTCCGTTAAGGTTTGGAACCCGGTTTCGGTTTCATTTGGCCACCCTTAGGAGCCGAGGCTGACAGTTCTTGGTGGTGGAGATGGGCTAAATTTTTGCTAAATTTGTCAAATTTCCCCTCTAAATTTTACTTAATTTGCCTAATTGTTTTGCCCTAAATTATGCTTAATTTGTCTAATATGGAGAAAGGGTATTTGTCTAATTTGCCTAATATTTTTCTTTCGAAATCTTGCTTAATTCTGCCTAACTTACCTAATTTTTTTCTTTCCAATTTTTGCTTAATTTTGTCTGATTTACCTATATGACCATAAATTTTGCCTAATTTATTTATTGGATTTTGTTCTTTTAATTTTAACAAGTTACTTGGTAATCATCCACATAACAAAAAAAGACCATAAGTTTATACACGTCAGCATTGGTAGGCCAGGTTTAAGGGGCCAACTCAGCATATTTAAGTTAAATAAAAAATTTCCGAAAATCAAACTAAATGGGCCAGAAGTTAGAACTTAGTGACTAGGGCCGAACTTTAACTATTTAAAGGACCAAATATCTACACAAACCAATTTACAGGACAAATTTAGCAATTTTCCCGAGACAATTTTGAGCTTGAAATATGATCTGGAGGAATAAATCGGATGTCTTGCTTCAAGTCGTTTCGTCTTGATCCTAGATCATCTTGTCTTCGGTCCGTAAAAAGAGTGAACATTATCTTTAGCGCGGTGGACCCACAACTAAGGCCCCCGATCTAAAAAGTCAATTACAGGTTATAGGTCATTTAATAAATCAAGAAAGCGAGGTATTTAGTAATAAATGATATACAGAAAGCAAAGATAATCTGCGTGGTATTTATAGATTTTGACTTCCATGCCATATAGGCCAGATGACCTAAATTTCCACGCGTGTCAAGATCGCGCAAGTCCATTTGGGACACATCAAAAATTCAAAATCAACGATATCGGGTCATAGGGCGACCTAACCCGTGACTTAGGGTCGAGTCGCGACCGAATTCAAAACTCGCGGATCTAGCCCATTTTTGTGGTTTGGATTATAAGCGAGGTTGAAGGTAATTTTAGTGTGATGTACATCAAAAAATAAATTGATTTTTTTATTTTTTTAGATGTGTTAATGTGATCTTAATACAATGTATATGTAGAATTGAAGAAATGTGAAATGCACGTGACGAGATTCCGAAATGCATCAGATAGGGAATTAATTTGTTAACGTTGTGGCATCAAACTAATTTTTTCAACTCCATCTCCACCAACTCTCCAGATTGATCATGAGATAAACAAAGATTAAGGATCAACTACAAATAATTATAATATTGGTCGTGTAACTCGTGATTTGAGAAGATCTTCATCAGAATCACATAAACATTATTATCTGATTGATCATGTAATAAACAAATTTAGAGGACAACTACAAATAATTTTAATATTGGTCGTGTAACCCGTGTTTGATGCAATCTTCATTAATATAATCTTATAAACATTATGTCATTGACTTAAAGAAAAAAAAAACGTATACGTTTGTACATTTCTTAAACTATTGATTATTTAACCATTTTAATACTAATAATTTACTAATGATGTAAGAGATGAACATTGACAAGTATATGGTCAAATCAAAACGAAAACGAGGAAGTGACTAGGAAGGGTAAATTCGTACCATGGGGACGCAGTCAGATCCAACGGTCAAATATAGGCAGCAGGTTGAGTGGATGAGGATCCAGATGATAAAATCTCAGCTCCAACTGTCTCTTTGGTTGGCTAATACCACATGTTGCCCCATTTTTCTACACTTTTTCCCCATTCAATGCTTTGTATTTTATTCGATCCCCACTCGCAACAGCTATTCTCACATGCGGTGGAGCCACATATAAGGTGATCGCTATGTATGGAGTGGTGGATAGAACCTATAAAATGCGGATACTTATGGGAATGACATACTCATATCAAATACATAAAGTATACGATATTTTATTCGATATTTTATCTGATACTTTATGAATACTTTATCAAAATATATATAGTTTTCAATTAAATACAATATCTTAACATCCCAATTTGAAAGAAATTTCTTACATATCAATATTTGCAAAGAGATGTTTTATTATATATATTGTTGATTTGTTGAGCATGTTTTATTTGAGTTCTTGAGTTATCACGTTTGATTTTAGTTTTTATCTTGAAATATTTTTTTAATGTACTTTAGTATGTCTATATTTTCAATAATATAAAAATAAATAATTGTATATGTATATATTTACCATACTCGTATCCTTAAAATTTCAAATCATTATGTATTCACATACTCACGTCAGATCGTGCATCTTTCGTGTAATAAAATACTCGTATTAGTGTTTCATAGGATACTCATACAACTTAAGAGGCCCTGGAGACCAATAATGTGCTTTCCCATAATGCCCATAGTCCAACTTCTATTTTTTTATTTGCGGATAACTATTTTTTTCTTGAATGAAGATAATTAGATAATTGGACTAGGAGTGCTTGAGTTACTCATATATTTTTTTATTTATTTGATAGTGAACCCGCCAATTATCTGAAAATGTGCATCGTGTAAACCCCATCTCGAGAGGTGACAACACCCATTTTTTGCCAAGTGAAGCCAACTCATTTGCCAGTAATGATCAATGTAATCAATGCCAAAACTTTGGTTGAGTAAATTTGAAAAATATTTAAGTTCATACACTTGTATTTGATGTGTTTATAAATGTTCAAATTAAATTTAGGGTTAGTTGAAATAATAATTTTGAGTTATAAAAAAGTTGTCCAATCAATTAAAAATGAATTTTTCTCATGCTAATGAATCATGGTGCAAATGGAACAATAAAATTACATGTATGTAATGGAGATTCAGATGTAGGCTAAGTAGTCAAATAGCATGTTTTGGAAAATTGGATCTCATACACTTCCTAGGACATCTCATTTCACCTTTCCCTATTAAAAAAGGTATATATATATATATAGTGTATCCCAAAATTCACCACGAGCTTTTTTAAATTTCCAAGTGAGTATCATTCACCCTTTGTAAGAGTGTTAATTAGAATTCAACCCGATATCTTTCGGTTTTTGAAATTTATCCTCCCTTCCAACCAATACTTCAATTTATTAAAAAAGAAAAAGTGTTTCCCAAAATTCCACCTTTCCAAGAAGGAAAATCTTAACCTAAATATACTAAATAAATACCCACCCGACCAAAAAGTTTGATAAAACTTAACCTTAATATACTACATACCCACCTTACAAAAAGGAAAACCTAAGTAAATAATACTAATGGCGCCTAAAGATTGAACCTAAATAACATTGGTGGCTAAGAATTTCCACAATTATTATTATTATTTTTTTTGATGGGAAGAACCTGCGTACCGCTACTTCTTCGAAAAGTCTTGACATGAATAAGTAAAAATTTATTGTCGGTCTCACCATAATAATAGTCAGCAAAATAAAAGACCGATATATTTCTATTTTAGAATTTTTTTAGAGAAAATAATTGTTCATAATCAATTTTGACCATTTTTATCTTGACAACCTAAACTATTTGTTTTTACAACTAACAATTCAATTTCGCGTGTTTTTCATTTTGCAACCTTCGACACCTCTGACCAGACAAAGTTGGAATATTGCGGAAATATTCCTTTAATTGTTGGCTTCACAAACGAATATTCCGAGAATATTCCAATTTTGACTACCGAGGTTGTAAAATGAAAAACACACAAAATTTAAGTTGTTAACAAAGTAGTTTAGATACCAAAGTGTACAAATGACCAAAAATATCAGGTGGCAAAAAATTATTTTCCCTTTTTTTGTTTTGTTTTGATAGGGTTGTTTAGAATTAATTTTATTATAACAATTCAATCACCAATAGGAAGAGACTAAACATATATTTTGACAAAGCCAATTGCAGCATCGATCCGCTCAAAATTTTCATCTGAACATAATATTATTTATAAACATCTTACACGTACCACTAAAAAGATTTGAAACGATCTGGAGCTAGAAGAAAATCGATAGTTTATAATTTTCAAAGGAACTTCAAATTTTATTATTTGTTTTTGCAAGAAAAGTAGGTTGGCCTAATCAACCCCTAATGGCACACAGTATATATATCACCCGCCTCTATTGAAATTCAACACGCTCTTTCCTACTTGTTTCGCAGGGTCCACTCCTTCACGTTTCTGCAATCTTCTTATTCCCTGTCCCTTTTATTTTGGTTAGCAGAATCCATACCCCAAAAATATTCAGTCAAAAATTTTGGGTTGTGTTTCTTCATATATTTGTTAAGTTAAGGACCCTTCAGCATTGAACAGAAACAATGGCTTCCATTAATTTTTCTTGCTCCTCGACTTCGCTTGCTCGCTCTCGGTAAGACTCTCTCTTTTCTCTCGTATATTTGATTTCCTATGTTGTTACGACTGAAAATGCAATCTTAATTAATGCCCAAATGTGGTTTTTTTTTTTGGGGAGGGGTTCGATTATTTATTATCTGGTTGGTCTTTATTGATTATTCTGCTTCTTTTTGGATGTGATTTATAGCGACGTTTTTTTTTGTTAAATCACCGAATAAATGGAATGACAAAGTTTTTGACTTTGTTTAGATCCAAAAGCATGGGAAGTTAGCTACTAAATCTCACTTTTTATGTATTTGTCTGATTGGCGCATAATGTGAGTCGTAGTAATTGTAGGATTTGAGCTTTAATCCTTTATAACCCACCGAATTTCTACTCAAAGGCATAAGATAAATGAACCTCACAAACATAATGGACCAATGAAATAGAAGACATTTATAGACAGAGGTGAGCCCAACAGTCTTCAAGAATCCATCCAGAGACACATTTCTTTCTGTTACTTGATCTTGAATATTTGTTAATAAGTTGGGAGTAGTGGTTGGGGAGGACATTAATTTCAAATAAACTGAAAGATAAATGATTCAAACCCTGGTCAAAACCCTTAGAAATGTTAAGCGTACCACATGAGCCTACAAACTCGTGGTTACTTGATATTGAATATTTGACTAGAAGGGTTTTTATTGATCAAGGTTCTAAGACCACGAGCTTGTAGATAGGCTCACGTGGTATCACTCGCCTTTATAACAGTGTTAACCAGGTTCGAACCCTATTTGGTTTGTTTGAAATTTATCTACTCCCCTCCAACCTCCAACCAAGACTCCCAACTTATTAAAAAAAAATTGATCATGGTTCTAAGATTAAAGAAGAATCTCATACTTATCATTTCTTGCTTGATTTGCAAAATTATTCTAGTATTTAGCAAAGATAGAAAAGGCAGGCTTCCTTGTTTCCATAGGATTTGTTTTGTAAAGTTAATTGTTGCAACGATATGAGTTATGTTAAATACTCATCATCATCAATCGCACCTTATCCCACTATATGGGGTCGGTGGTGTGAAGTTTATAGTATCAATTAATTGTCTAAAATTAGTTAACACTACAAATTCACCCTGGAACCAGAAAATTTTCATGCGTTCAAGTGAAAAAGATGTTGAAATTTTGAAATTCATGAAGCTATTTGTTCACATGTTCTTTTCTGTTATAAGTTTGTAGCTTAACTATTCTTTAATGGGCCATTAAAAATTTCAGATTATTTAATCTCCCGTATGGAAATACGCAACATGTGAATGGGATTGAATCCTTCAAACAGCCCAGTGCTAAAGTAGGTTTAAGTATCAAAGCCAGTGGGAAAATTAAGTCGGCTCTGTTCTCTGAGGAAAATGACCTTCGTCATCATTCTGCTGGTTCTAATGGTGCAATTAGCTCTGTCATCGGTGATGTATCTGGTGGAGTTGAGGTACAATCCGACTCCGTAGTATTAGGAGCACTTGCAGCTGATATGGCACCTACAACTAGTGGTTTCCCTGTTGAAAATGACGAATTTGACTTGGACTTGCCATCAGAAGGTTTCTCATGTATATCGGAGGCTATCGAGGACATTCGCAAAGGAAAGGTTGGTTTTTGTGCATGTCATGACATTTAAGAAGGCTAAAATAGTTTCTTGACATCTATTTTGTACCGACATTACAGATGGTCGTGGTTGTAGATGATGAGGATAGAGAGAATGAAGGAGATCTCATAATGGCTGCATCAAAAGTCACACCAGAGGCTATGGCTTTCTTTGTGAAGCATGGAACTGGAATAGTTTGTGTTAGCATGAAAGAGGAAGACTTGGAGAGGTTGCAGATCCCTTTGATGGTGAACCATAGGGAAAATGAGGAGAAACTTTCTACGGCGTTTACTGTTTCAGTGGTAAGGTTTTCCTACTAAACAATTGAAACATGTGTTTTTTCTTGTTGTCTCCCCATTTTTTATATTGTTTTTCCTGTTTAATTGCTTGGTATGTAATTGTTCTAATTGATTAAAGCAAAACGTGCTATTCAAACAATCAAGAACTGATCTTTTGATGAGTATGCTATTAAACACATATTTCTGGAAAGCACACATACACACATCTCTAAGATCAAAAATCAGAAATGAAATCTCTGAGGTAAGCATAACCGAAGATGTCTTTGTAGGATGCAAAAATGGTACAACTACAGGTGTCTCAGCACGTGACAGGGCAACTACAATAATGGCTCTTGCATCCAAAGATTCAAAGCCTGAGGATTTCAATCGCCGGGACACATATTTCCATTAAAGTACAGGGACGGTGGTGTTCTGAAAAGAGCTGGCCACACAGAAGCTGCTGTCGATCTTGCCATGCTAGCTGGATTAGGCCCTGCTGGAGTTTTATGTGAGATTGTTGATGATGATGGTTCTATGGCTCGATTACCAAAGCTTCTCGCAATTTGCACAGCAAGAAAACTTGAAAATTGTATCTATTGCCGATCTAATAAGGTAGTCGAACAAGTTCTTTTAGTAAATTTCGTTTTGCCTGCATTTCCAATGTTACTGTGGTTTTATGAGCTTCTGTTAGAAGGCCTAACATGTACATTAAATTTGCAGATATAGGAGAAAGAGGGATAGATTAGTGGAACATGCATCTGCTGCTCGTATACCAACTATGTGGGGCCCATTCATTGCCTATTGTTATAGGTCAACTTTGGAGGGGATTGAACATATAGCAATGGTTAAGGTGAGTTATATGGGAGATTTTGACATAATAATGTCCATGTCAAGTTGACTTTGTGCTTTGAGCTTTATTAATTCAGAACTTCAAAATTTTCATTGACATTTATGGTTTAAACAGGGTGATATTGGTGATGGACAAGATATTCTTGTCAGAGTACACTCGGAATGTCTCACTGGAGATATATTTGGTTCGGCCCGATGCGACTGTGGAAACCAGCTGGCACTTGCAATGCAGCAGATTGAGGCTGCTGGTAGGGGTGTTTTAGTTTACCTCCGCGGTCATGAGGGAAGAGGGATTGGTTTAGGCCACAAGCTTCGAGCTTACAATCTGCAAGATGACGGGCGTGATACTGTGGAGGCAAATGAGGAGTTGGGTTTGCCTGTTGATTCAAGAGAGTACGGGATTGGTGCACAGGTATTGCCTAGTCAAACTTTGTGTGGTTCGACTATATTTTGCTATAAGCTTCATCGCAACATTTATTTTCTTCCATGAAGCCCCACGAGCCCTACTTCTCCCCCTTAAGAAAAAAATTACGAAAACTATAGCATGAAGTTTAACTTAATTACAGAAAAATCAGTTGTCTTTTAAAAATGAAAGTGCCCCTTAAGGTATTCCAAACATCCCTTGAGGCTTGTATTTGCTTAACAAATATCACCCCTCTTGGGTGCAATTTGTGAAATACAAACAAATATTAAGGGAAATTTGAAAGGTAGCTGTTTTTTGGGGTATCATATATACTTATGGTTGTGTAATCTTTGTGCAGATACTGAGAGATCTTGGGGTTAGAACTATGAAGCTGATGACAAACAATCCCGCAAAGTATATTGGACTCAAGGGTTACGGTTTGGCTGTTTCTGGTCGGGTTCCCCTTGTGACTCCAATCACCAAGGATAACATGAGATATTTGGAGACGAAACGTGCCAAAATGGGCCACGTTTATGGCTTAGATGTTAACGGCCATCCAGCCATCATCACCAACAAGAACTCCCGACCAACCGTTGAGACTCCAACTATATCTGAGTCATAAATTGGACACTCATATTTATAGTGAGGTGGTATTTTCTATCGCATCATCCGATTTTCATACGAGATAAGATGGGAATAACACATAGTTTGTATTGATTTGTTCTGCGCTCTTCTTGGGTGGTTCTTTGACTTGATCATTCTTATTCTTTTTTGTTTGGTTGTATACTTAGAAACTGGTTAGCTTTCAAAGTCGTGCAAAATCCATACCTAACAGAAATGTAATTGTACACCAAATAATTATTTGTTCTTGGATTGACAATTTTCGTTGTCCATTTATCTAATCTGTATAATACACTGATTTGAAAGAGTAGAAATTCCTTCGGTCTTATGGATGGATGGAATTTGTTTCAGTCACTTGCATGTCTTTGCTCATCTGGTCATCGAAATTATCACTATTCTAGTCATGTATTATATGTTGTATTTCATTTAAAGGATATTTACAAAAACACCCTGAGGTTCGGCTAATTACAAAAAAAAACAATGATTTTTGAAAATTGAAAAAACCCCTTGTGGTTTGATCCTTCTTACATTTTTCCCCTTCAAAAGAAAAAAACATTTCAAACCCCCTGATTTATAAAAATATTACAATTACTCCGCTAAATTTAGAATAGAATCAAACCTGAGGGACTTTTTGTAATTTTGAAATATTTCTATTTCTTTATGTAATTAGTCCAAAACCCGGGAGCATTTTTATAATTATCTCTTCATTTAATAGTAATAATAATAGTAATGCCCATAATTCATTCAAATAGGCCCGATGATCACGTCCAAGAGAATTATCTGGATTGTGGCCAGAAGAGAAACAAAAACACGAGAGGCTAATTGTATATGGATGAATTATTATTCAATTAATTTGAGTTATGATACCTAAATCAAGCCCATTAATGTCCTAACTCCTAAGACAAAAAAGTCCACGAAGATCTTTTAATTTGTGTATAAATATTCTGGATCCTCATTATTCAAAGTTATGCAATTCATTTAACACTTAATAGTTCTCAAATTTTTGGTTTATCCTTTACTTCGTTCAAAAACTAATTTGGCGTAACTTTTTGTGAGGCATGAAGTGACTTGGAATAATTTCAGCATTGGAGGGTGAGAACATGACTTTTTGTGAAGCAAACAATGACTCAGACTAATTCAAGTGTTAAGAGTGTCTAACAATTTTTATGTATTTGCAACGACAAATTTGTGGCAAATAGTAAGGTGTTTTGCAACGACAATAGTGTCATTGCAAAAATAGTTTTTGCCACCCGTTATAAGGGACAACTTTTTTGAGACGATATGGTAACATAGATAGTAACCCACTCACAACCCGAGTTCAGCTGAAGTAATATCAAGTGGTGTGGTACCACATCAAATAACTTTCTTTTAAATACATATACTTAAAAATTAATCATATACATGTGATAAGGACTTTTGAAATATAAGCTGCTAAGGTGATGAAAATAGAGCAATTGTTTTTCAGTCCCCACGCCCTCAAATATTTCCACATTAATTAAAAGGCTACTACTGGTTATTGACAATTTAATGATAGTGATTAGGGCCATAATCTCGAGTATTAATGTGAGTTAGGCTATGTTTAATTTACACGTTATTTTGAATGCACGTTACTTTACAGTTCAGAAGTGGAGAAAGCCACGGCCTCCCCAGTCGCCACCACCTACGGGCTACGCGCTCTCGCCAGTCACCACCCAACCTATTCTATTCTATAACTAGAAAATTTAACAAACTGGACCACCCCATTCATTATTTTTCCTTTACAAGCCATTGCCATTTTTCCACCCTACCAATTCCTTTGATATTTTTTTGGACAAAAAAAATTTGTATAGCAAATATTTCAATTAGAAGCTTTTGGTTAAATAATTAATTGGCTTTAAAAGAAAGAAAATTATGTGCTAACATTATTCTCCTATATACTTAGTGGAGAAGCAATAAATAAATTATAGGGCTAATTATAATAACTACCCCTGAGATTTAGTCTAATTACGTAAAGACTCTATTATCTAGTAAATTACAAATATCTCCATTATATTTGATTTTATCTTACAAAATTGCACTCTCATGAGGCTTCAAGTGAGGATATTTGCACGGACGTGAAAAAAATGAACATTAGGGGCTAAATTTTTTTAAAGTAGTGGATAAAAAAGTGTTGTTTTTAACTTTTTTTTTTTTTTTTTTTTTGGGGGTTTAAAATTCTCAATTTTTAATAACTATAAATGAAAAATTTACAAACTTAATATTTATATTTAAAAAATATATATTAATTTTCTTCTCCTGATTCACAATAAGTGTCGTTTTGACACATAAAGAATGACATTGTGATGTTTTCAAGACTAATGATAAAAGATTTTTCTCAAACTACCCTTATACTTATTAACAATAATTCCTAAATTTGCCTAAATTTGTTTTTCTTCCAAAGCAATATTTACGATTAATTAAGGGTATATTGAGTATTTTAATACATTCCTTAACATGTATTTTTTCCCATAACGTCTCTTAATTTAAATAGGAGTGAGTACTAAAGGATGAATCTCATCCCTGGGGCCCTCTTTGCCGCCAAGAGCTTTGTGGAGGAGGTCGATCGCAGGATGTGCCTCAAATGCCGAAGTCCAGCGCCATGGGGATCGAAGCGGATTCTGCACACAAAATCATCTTTCACCTTGTTACTTAGGGGTCGAACCTCCACGTTGTGGATGCCGACAAACGCATAAGTCATAACACGTCACCATTCTTTATCGGTTGAGTTATCTTGCATAAGCAAATAAGAGAGAGTACTAAATTTATAAAGTTGAGGGGGTAGTCGCCGCCAACTCCTCTAGGCCCGTCGCCGGTTTTTGTTAGGAAAATACAAAAATTAAAAGATAATTGTAATTTTGAGGGATAATTGAGTTTTTTTTTTAATTAGAATAAACCTCAAGGTAGTTACTGTAATTATACAGAAATTAGAATTAAACTTACAGGTAAGGTTTAACTCATACGCGTTTTTACGGCTATACATTACCGTGTTTTTTCTAAAGTAGGAAAACATTCCCACACGAATAGAAAAACATTTTATCATATCTCCACCGTCCAAAACCACCTCAAATATTCCCTTTCAGATACATCTCAAATCCAACGGCGATTATGATTAGAAATCCCACAACTCTACGGCTCCTCGCAACTTTTCCCCTCATCCTATAAATACCGCATATCACACCCTTTCCTGTACTCTCACAAGTCGCAACCAAAAAGATCTTCTCTCTCCAAATCTTTTCCCCAAATCTCTATACATTTTTCAGCCGTTTCTGAATCTGCGTTTCGTTTAAGCTACAATGGCGGTTTCTAGGGTTTACGCACTGTTGATGGTGGTGACACTGTTGTTTGGCCTCGCCTTGGCGCAGTCGCCCTCCGCAGCACCATCGCCGTCGCCTATCGCTGCATCACCGGGTTCCGGTGCACCAGCGCCTTCCCGAGATCAATTTCGCCGAGGCGCTCTCCATTAGCGAGCCCTACCCTGCTCCGACGCCGTCCACCGCCCCTTCTCCAGCTTCCTCTGCGCCTTCTCCTTCTCCCGCCGCCCCTTCTCCAGCGTCCTCATCGCCTGCTCCTTCTCCGGCCGCCGTCTTGTCGCCTCCATCTCCTCCGCCGTCGGGCATCTCTCCTTCTCCCTCTGTCGCTTTTCCTCCGGCGGCCGATGGTGTCGCTCCAGCGCCCCATCGAAACGGCGCCGTTCTTAACAGGGCAGGGCTTGCAGCTGCCGCATTAGGTTTCTTTGCCGTCGCTTTGGTGGCGTAAATACTCGGATAGTTGGCTTTCCCGGCGTACTTGATGGAGTTTTCATGATGTCTTAATTAACATAGATATATTTACAGTTTAGTAGGGGAGTTTGGTCTATCGTTATCAATTCTTGTGTGTTTAGGCTGGTGATCTATTATTTATTTATTTATTTTTGACGATTAATTGATGTACTTTGTCATATTTATATCAGTCTGGGATTTATTGATCTATTTTTTCTTTCAGTGCTTTTTGTGTGTGAATTTCTTATAAATTCCTCTCTGCATCGTGAATCTTTCAATTGACAACTATTCATGAATTATTTATTATTGGTTGTATAACAAATAAATTAAGACTTGAGATTGAGATAAAAGTTGTTTGGGATGATCAAACGTTGTGCCAAAAAGACGTTTATGAGTTAAAACCCTACTTTTTGCTACGAAGTTAAAGTTGTTACGGCCTTTCGGCTAATATATTTTTGGGAAAAGGACACAAATACCCGATTTTGGAGACCCAATACGTAGAAATGCCCACCCGGCAAGGATGTTTCACAAAAATACCCGATTTGGCCAAATTGTTCCCAAATATACCCAACTCAAACAGATTAGGACAAAACTACCCAATCTTGAAGATCTTCGATGAATTGCGGCGTTTCCCTTCCAAAAATCACGGTCAATCGATCACTATGGATCTACGATAAAAATACAATCCCGAGGAACTAACGAAAAACGAGAGGAAAAGACAGATTCGAGGAAACACGATCGAAGGGAAAAAAAAACTTCATTGTTAGAGATCACAATTCAAGATCAATATCGAGGAAGAAGAAGACCAAAACAGTAAAAAACGCGATTTGTTTATCTTGTTCGAAAAATACCTTATTTAGATATATTTCATGATTTCTGATTGAAATTTAGGATTCAATCAGATTGATCGAGATTGACATTGAATCAACCAAAGTAATTTTGCATGCGTATCAAAAACCTGGAAGTTGTAAGCTTCAAAATACTTATTTAGTTCGAATTATGATCCAAAATCCTACAAACATTCTTACCGTGATTATTTAAGAATAAAACGTGTCAATGGAAAAAAAATCTGCGCAATGCATTACGTGATTGTTTCACATATGTTTCTTTCTTGTTTCACATATGTTTCTTTTATGTTTCACAATTGTTTCGTTCGTCTTGCTTTCACGACATACATAAACATTGTTTCATTCATATTTCATTTATGTTTCACTTAAATTTAATTATTCATCGAAATCCACGGTTGGATGGAGCAAATCCCCGATTGTAGTATACCACAAAATGGACAATGGGGAGAAAATGGAGAGTCTGAAACTTTGAGATAACAGAATACTCATTCCATCGCAAGACATTCAAAGACACTAAGGGGGATCTTAGAACAACAAATTCAATACAAGAAAGATATGGAAGATATGCAGATTAGATACAAATTGAGTGAGAGACTCGCCACCATTGAAAATAGAAAGTGATTACAATTTCAAATTCTACCCGGAAGTGAAAAGCAAAAAAGCGGATTTGGATGAAGTTCCCTTTGTGCATAGATATAGTAAGAAACAAACCGAGCTTGGAAATAACAACACAACAAAATGTAATGAAGGAACCAAAGATCATACATGTTTCAACAAATGTCCATTTGTTTTTTTTGTTTTCATACATGTTTCATTTATGTTTTATATGTTTCACTTAGCCAATTTTTCATTGCATTCTACAATTTGCATGGTGAAAATCTCGGTTGTGGTATGCCACAATGGACAATGGGAAGAAAATAGAAGAGAGTATACCAACTTTGAGATAACAAGAATAATGATTCCAATGTACCCTAAAAGAAATCTTGGAACAACATCAATTGAGAAAATTTGAGCTTAATTGTCCATCATCCGCTCACGAGAAATGGACACGACTCATTGTCCAGGACCAAAAAATACTTTGTATTGACTTTCAACATCGTAGAATTATTGAATGCATCAACTATAGTGGTGAAAGACCTACTAGTAACAACTTTGCTACTCTTGTGCGTGAGACCTTTAGTTCAAGATTACGCATGTAGACTTACATTGACAATTCTCTAAAACTACTAGTAAAATTACAAAAGCATTTGGCATGCTCAACTCTGCGATTCTCGATGCATATGATCTTCTTAATCATGTTCTGGAGTTTCTTCCTGTCCCAAATGTTGCTCACTAATTCAGATGGAACTTCCCTTTTGAATCCTTATTTTGATCGAATTAAATGATAAACATCTATGCATCTGTCTTTTTCCTCGATCACCTCTCCGAGTTGCCTCATGTAATTTTTCTTACTATTACGATTGAGATCCGGCATGCTTTGAAAGCTGCGATGTCATTCTCTTTCTCGCACACATGTTTACCAACTCAAGATGCAATCGCTTACTCGAATAAAGGTTCTAAATCAATGTAATCATATTTGGATGAGGTAAAACTTCTTTCTTATGTAAATGAAATCGTAAAACATATCACATGAACTAAAAATTTCAAGAAGTATATGGGGAAAAACTACACTATTTCTCTAAATTTAAAAGCAATTTATTACAAACTTTTATCACATGATCCTATGTTTCACAATTGTTTCTTACATGTTTCATTTATGTTTCTTACATGTTTCAACCTGATTACATCATCATTAAGATTCACGTAACAACAATTCTCTAAAATCATTAGGAAATGGAGGTAGAAACTCAATGTCGTTGTCATCGTCATCACCATTTTACGCCTTCAACTTAGCATGATTGTGAAGCGACATCGAGTCTTGCTTGTCCATTTCTATCTCGAACGCTTCAACGTCCATAACCTTCCCAACAACGACATAACAAGCAACAAAAATCCCACATTCACTACAAAAGAAATAAAAAAATAATAGTCGATAGATAACACAACAAATCAAAAACAATAAAAAAGAACAAATATATGGAAAATACATAAAAGAACAAAAGAAAAAAAAGAAACAACTTGAAACAACATCGAAACAAACGAAAAACTTCAAATCACAAAATAATAAAAACAAAAAATGGGTTCACCTCCACCGCCGTAATTAAACCTCTTCCCCGCCACCACCCCGAGGACCACGTTCAAATTCAAATCACCGAACCACTTTTTCATGTCCACCAACACTCTTCTCGATTCGCCCTTCTTCTCCTTCCAGGAGAGCTTATAAAGCTCGCCATCAGATTTAACAAAGCGAGCATAAGCCGAACATGGCGAAGTCGCGCTCAAGTGTTTGGCGGCGTAATCTCGATGCGACCTAAACGGCGACATCGCAGTGGTGAACAATTCTTTGGCTAATTCCCACCGCTCACAAGCAGGCTCGACGTCTGCTTGGCCGGATGATCGTGAAAATGGGCCGTATTTATCTGAGGAAGCTAGGTTTTTATGATGGAAGTTCGGCGGATGAGTCACCGAGGCATGAGATGGAGGTGGCCTGTAAAGTCGTGCGCCACGCCGGGTGGCGTTTTGGTTTTGGCTTAGCCGATCTTGACTGCAGCAATATGTAATAGAGAAAGAAAGCGAATGGCTGCATAGATGGAAGAGTCAAATATTCCGTAGTTAGTATCGAGTGGATTCTATGGAAATGGAAAGAAATTGAAGGAGGGTAAAAACTGAAAGGAAAAGTAATAAGGTGGGTATATTTGTGAAGTCAGGACCGGGTTGGGTAGATTTGTGATAGGTGGGTATTTTTGTCTTTTTTAAAATCGGGTATTCTATGTAATTTCTCTATATTTTTGCCGTACAGGATCAAATAATGGGCCCATAAAAAGTTGGGAAAAACGATCCCCATTCATTCCTAGGACAAGCAAAAATAATTGAGAAATAAAATAACAACAAACCACAACACAAGATTTACGTGGAAACTCCAAAACCGGAGAAAACCACGACCCTTGAAGAGCATTCTCTTTGTATGAAAAATTTATACAAT
Source organism: Rehmannia glutinosa (assembly GCA_016081115.2). Taxonomy (NCBI): domain Eukaryota; kingdom Viridiplantae; phylum Streptophyta; class Magnoliopsida; order Lamiales; family Orobanchaceae; genus Rehmannia; species Rehmannia glutinosa. Next base: position 45,035,043 of record CM071929.1, read on the forward strand.
CACACATAAATTCTCTCCCGACTCAGGACTCCAATACTCCCACACTATTACAAATCTTTGACTAACTCACACCTTCTCCCAATTCTACAAAAGAATACAAGAAAGGAATTTAGAAGAATCAAAATACAAAGATTATAGTGTATTTGATTGGTGCACTTGAAATCAAAACACACATGGGTTCCTTAAATAGCCTTAAGACTCCCATCCCTTTTGTTTCCCAACCTATGTGGGACAAAACCCTTCTTCTTCTATTTTGACACCAAAAACCAACATAAACTTCAGTTCCCATCGCATCCGGGTTATATGTCATTGGTTAAAAAGGGCCCGTAAATAATTAGTTCCAGTTTTTCGTATGAGCTTTCTTGATTGGTTAATTAATGGGCCAGAGATTTTTCTTGTTGTGCTAATGTTATTCTTTAACATGAATTTGATGGAACATTTCGGTTTGAACTTGAGGATTAGAAGCTTTCATGGTCTCTCTTATTTTATTTCAACATAACATCCACCACACACCCCGCATCCATGCCAAGTCAATGCCTGTGCAGAACTTCGGCGACCGCTAACACCATCACATCCTTTTTCATGACAACTAAACACATGCCATAAAGGATGCACATTTTCTCCTCGCGAGAAAATCTTCATCAATCACAATGTTAGCCTTTGATTGGAGCTATTTGCCGCACAGCTCCCACTCGACAATTACGCTTTGTATGCCAGGTTCTCCGCATTTCCAACAAACAACATTCTTGGAGTCTTTCTTCCTCCCTTTACTTATCGCCACCGCTACCGAATTTTCGCGGAAGTTCGCCCATCACTCATTAGCCTTCCTCTCGAGAAAGAAGTTTACCGTGACTTAAAAATTAAAGTTTCTTCCCATACATCAAAATCGGCTTCATGTGCTCATAGGAATGGGAAGAGACAAGATGAGTCGTAACGCCTTATCCTCATCTTCGATTTTCACCCAATTGCCTCTAGCTCACGAGATGATGCCATTGAGTGTACTCAAATGATCTCGAGATTTTAGATCCTTCGTTCATCCGCAGTGTGTGAAAAACCGCTCCTTCAAGTACAACCGATTTGAAATGCCGCTTTCGCTGGTACAAAGCCTGAAGCTTTTCCCATAACTCCTTAGATTTGAAATCCATGCACATTTGCAAGAACATTCTTAGCCAAACACGAGCGTATTGTCTTTGCGGCCCTCAAATCCGGATCCTCCCAATCTTCATCACTCATACTTTTGCGAGAATCTTTGTCGATGCTCGCTTTCGATTCGGCAAAGACCATCCGACTTGGTAGAAGCGCCGAACGACGACCTTAACTGCTTGCCAGGTAATCCGGATTGTATCATCACATCTTTGACTTGTACTTGCCACAAGCCAAAGTTGATTCTTCCATCAAACTTCTCCACGTCAAACTTCATTGAATTTGAAAACTTTGACATACCCGCTCATACACCCCTAACCTAATGAATACCCGCCTCAAAATCTTTTCGATGTGGAAGATCGGACAACGCCGCAACCACAGAGAGCATACTAAGAACTTTAAGAGACCCCAGAACCTACTCTCAAGAAATCTTTTTTGATGTGGAAGATCGAACAAAGCGCAACACGAAAGATTCGGAATTTCAAGACCCGACCCGGGCTTTGATACCACTTGTTGGGAAAAACAATCCCCATTCATTCCTAGGGACAAGCAAAAATAATTGAGAAATAAAATAACAACAAACCACAACACAAGATTTACGTGAAAACTCCAAAACCGGAGAAAAACCACGACCCTGCAGAGCAATTCCTCTTGTATGAAAAATTTATACAATCACACATAAATTCTCTCTCCCGACTCGGACTCCAATACTCCCACACTATTACAAATCTTTGACTAACTCACACCTTTCTCCCAATTCTACAAAAGAATACAAGAAAGGAATTTAGAAGAATCAAAATACAAAGATTATAGTGTATTTGATTACAGATTTGAAATCAAACATTGTGGGAGTTCGCTAAATAAATTTCTAAGACTCCCATCCCTTTTGTTTCAACCCATGTGGGGCAAAAACCCTTCTTCTATTTTGACACCAAAAACCAACATAAACTTCAGTTCCCATCGCATCTGGGTTATATGTCATTGGTTAAAAAGGGCCCGTAAATAATTAGTTCCAGTTTCGTATGAGCTTTCTTGATTGGTTAATTAATGGGCCCAGAGATTTTCTGTTGTGCTAATGTTATTCTTTAACATGAATTTGATGGAACATTTCAGTTTGAACTTGAGGATTAGAAGCTTTCATGGGTCTCTCTCTTATTTTTATTTCAACCTCTGAAAAAAAAATATAATATTATAATTTATATTGATTTACAATGTATTTATTTGTCTTTTGCTATACACTAGCACACTATAATTGGTGGTTCCTCTAAATTCCTGCTAATTTTTTGGGTGTTTCCCTTTTATGATCTCATCAACAATTGGCTCAACCATTTTCTCCAGCTCTTCCACGTCTTGCTTCACATCACCAGCCTGTCACCCCAAAACAAGAACTACTACTTCAAACAAAACTTAATAAACATAATGTTTTCAGAATTGTTTAGAATTCCAAATGTGTTACCTTGTGGAATATATTTTCAATTAATTGAGCATCCTGGGCAGCTACACTAGATACATGTTCCATTATTTGAGCTGCTTCCTTGAGTTTACTGTTATCTGGAAGCTGATTCACCACCTCGGCCAGTGCCTTATCCGTGGTGGTCGCCACCTTTTCCACCACCTCCGCCACCACTTCCACCTCTTCCACGACTTTTACCGCCTTTCCTGATTCCGAAATTCAAGTGAGTTTGCCAAAACAATGAAAGATTTTATTTTTATCTGCTTTGGAACAATTGTTAGCCTCTACACAGGAATAATTGAAGTTTTTACAAGGTGAAAGAAGCTTCAATCTCTTACAACAGATACTCATAATTCATAAATCACTTTTTAACTACTAGGGCAACATGTTTGTGAAATTTTGCAAATTTGGTTGTCATTTACATTATGTTACACTAAAAAATTTGTTCTTGTTACCTTCTAATGTTAGCAAGTTATGCCATTTGTTCGTCCATAATGGTAGCATGAATGATATTATAGACCCCAAAAGCCATTTCACCCTGTACAAAATAAAATCTCACCTTAGTTTTAATAAAAAAAATGTCAACACATTTAAATTAAATTCATCGATATTTGAATTATTTGTTACACTTTTCTATATAAATTAGATGTTTATACGGTTATTATTCTGAAATCTTTTCCTGCCACATTTTAATGAATTAATGATGCATCCATGTCATTATTGTCATACAAAAACATTTACAAGTATTCAATTTTTTCCTGGCCATGTCGTATATACAAGTCATGGATTAGTATTAGGGATAATTAAAAAAAACCCTTGAAGTTGGCTAATTACAAAAAATCCAGAGATTTTAGAATATTACAAATAACCTGAGGTTTGATTCCGTTTTACATTTTCCTCTTCATAAGCATAAAGTATTTCGTAACCCCCTAATGTTTATAGAAACATTATAATTACCCCTTAAATTTAAGACATAATCAAATCGAAGGGGCTTTTGTAATTTTAAAACATCTCTGGATTTTTGTAATTATCCCAAACCTCAGGGCTTTTTGTTATTATCCCTTAGTATTAAGTACACTATCTGCTTTGGCAATTGGCACAATGAATAATTGTGTTAAAAATTGGTACCAATTGGAGAGGCCAAACTTGGGAGCAGCTGGTAATGCTGGTTGTACTTGTACCTCTTCACTTTGATCCTTTTCCTTCAAAAATGCAACATATTTTTATCAGTAAAACATAGTATCTAAACAGAGGATATTAATGAATGACAATTCAAGAATACACTAATTATATTTATTTACATCCCCAATTTGGCTACATGCCCTGGAGGTTACACTAATGAACCTTAACCCTTGATCGACAGAACCGCCACATCGCAAATTACGGTGGCAGATCGGTGGTTGGTCTGGCGGCCCGCCATGAACCAGATCGATCTGTACGGCAAAGCATTGTGACCAAAGTCTGGAGCTTGTATGAGATGATGAATTTCTTGCAGCCATGCTGAAAAAAAAAAATTGTCTACTGAAAATATTAGGAAAAAAAAGCCACAATTATATTGCAAAAATGCCAGTTCAGTATAATTTTATAAGAAGAAGAAGTTTGATACACAAAGTCTGACTGTCTGGGGATGTTTGCATTTTGCTACACTAAAAATGCCTAGAAAAGATCCTAACACGTAAGAAATGACGTGGCTAAGTTTAATTGGTCACACTTTAAGCCAAAGATTTATTTTTATTTGATCTTGTAAAAAAGCTAATACAAGTCACCAGTTCCTTGCAAGTATAAACTGCAAACTTGGCAGCCTTGTTTCTTTTTCTTCCTTAAAAATTTCAAATTCTCCAAAAGTTTGTGACCGCTTCTTTCTTTTCTTTTTTATAGGTTTGATTAGGGGAATTATGGCAAATTGTCATACTTAAACTCAGAGAATTTTGATTTAGTCAATAAATAACAAAACTCCGTCGAAAATAAGATTGGGCATTGAGCATTTTGGCCCTTTACAGGATTAAATCAAAACTTGAATTGGTCAGATATTACGGTTCATTCATTCAAAGATACTTTTATTTGTAAATTCTTTTAAAAAATATTTTTAAAATATATTACCCAAATATTAATAGAAATGACTCAAAGTTCAATGTGCCCCTCGTTTCTTGAAATGGATGACAATGATGCGGGATAAAAAAAGCGTTACGAGGTCCATATGTATGGCTGATCTTAGGTTTAAATTTTCAAAAACTCAGCGGCTCCGGGCTGGTAAAAGAAGCGCAAGTGAATCCACCCACTATAATTAACATACATATATATTTTCAATTTTTTGAGTACAATATATATTTTTAACTGGTTTAAGCATTTAATTAGACCATCTCCGGTAGTTTTTACCCCTTTTGGTGTGGAGTCTGCATTCTTTAGTCTTGAGAATACGATCCAATCGTCTCCGATTCTGCCCATTATTTTTACTCAAAAAAGAATATTCTATAAGATTCCTTTTTTATTAATTTAATATTAATATATTTTTACTTTATAATTGATGAAAATATTATATAAGTAATTTTATTTAATATAATATTTATTAAAATTTTATCTTCAAAATAATCAAATTCAATTAATTTTTTAAAATCTCATGGTATTATTCAATTACACGATATTATTTAAAATTTATAACATGTAATATGAATTAGTTAATACTATTTTCTACTAATTTTAAATTAATAAAAAAATACCGTTTAGATTAAATTAAAATTAAGAAAAACAAACCAAAAAAAAATTAATAAAAGATAAGCGCATTAACGGTCGCGGCGCGCAGATATGGCGCTGCCTTTGTCCCTAAGCAAGCGTAAACTAAGCGCTTGACCCAATCGGATGAGATCTTATTCCAAGATGGTGTTTCATCTGTTATTTCCGGCACGGATGATTGTGGCGTGTATAGAAGTTCTGGTATTAATCTTGGAGCATAAATCAGCCTATATTGTGAGGTTTTAATATAGTAAGCTTCTATCTGGCAACAATCGTCAGTGCGGTGGAATAAATGGCTGAAAAATGCTTGGAATAAGTCCCCATGATACAATAGCGCACTGCTGGATCCGATAAAGTAGCGCACAACTCTATTTTAATGCATTGTTGGGGATGCCCTTAGAAGATATATTACATTATTACCATTTCCTTTAGCACATGTAACTGAACGAAGCATACCGATTTG